>JAUZNJ010107344.1:0-20471 GCA_034780135.1 Jordanella pulchra | reverse complement strand
TCCATCCATCCATCCATCCAACAAACAAACAACCATCAAAAAAAAAAACAACAAAAAAAAAAAAAACAAACAAACAAACAACAAAAAAACAAAAAAAAAACAAACAAAAAAAAAAAAAACAAAAAAAAAAAAAAAAAACAAAAAAAAAAAAAAAAAAAAAAAAAAAAAAAAAAATAGACAAACATACAAAGAAATGCAAAGGAAAAACACTGCAAGCACATAAAATAACCGTCAGCATATTACAAATTTGGTGCAAATACATAACAGTTCTTAACACACACGTAAAACACGTGCAAAGAATATGTGCTGCAAGCAGTAAAAACTGCAAGTTAAAGAATGCTGCAAATTAGATACCAACAACTAATTTCTTATTTTAGTGCTTGTGGTGCTTTATATATATTTGCAGGGTGTTTGCACCTGTCAGCTAGCATAACGTAATAAATGGTCTATTTTTTAAACCCAGAAACTTTATGTCTATACAGCAATATCATATATATTTTTTTGGAAGCTGACCGCACCTTGGCAACATCTTCATCCTCATCAGACTTTTCAAATAAGTCTGAATCCTCATCCTCCTCCTCTTCTTCATCATCCTCTTCCAAACTAATCATCGACGACTTCTAGAGAAAAGACAAGGCAACATTTCAAACTGCAAAACTTTGCAGTTTGATCCTTAATAATATGCAGGCAGAACAATTATACGAAATACCTTTGGAATATTGTTGCGACTTTCCTGCTCCTCCTGGGAAAAGTCGTCATCAGAGTGCTGTCAAAAAAAAAAAAGTTAGTTTACAGAAAAAGAAAATCATAACAAAATGCGGAATAATATTGGTAAAATAATCTCACAACTTCATCTTTGTCTTCTTCACTGTCGACGACACTGTCCCTGTCGCTTTCCACTGACATTTCTGAAAACGACATTGCGGTTTTTAATATCAAACTGCACATGCTGTAGTAAAGACAGAGCCACTGAGAGAGTCTCACCGTCGCTGGACAGGTCACCGAGTCCTACATCATCTTGCTCCATGAAGGGTACAGAGCCAATCAGATACGGGAGCGGCCTGTCTGCGTAGAGATCCTGAAAGTAAAACAATTAAACGGCATGTAAACTTCATAATGCTGAACTCTTCCAGCCAAAATTGTAATAATGGCCGTTTAGACCAACAGCTTACCTTGGGTTCCAGGATGGCTTCTACTTTGTCAGGGATTTCCTCGTCCTCAGACTCAGAGTTCCCTGCTTTGATGTCCAGATGTTCAAAGGCTGACTCCAGTACTTTTAGGCCATAACTGACGGCTTCCTGCATCTTAGGAATCAACTCTGCCTCTTTCTGCTCTCGTGTCTTCTCCTAAAGTAAAATAAATAAAAATAAAGAGATGAATACATATGGAAACGCATACACAAGCAGATCATACATTTTGCCATGTTGCAAGCAAGACTTCAATGTGTTTTCATGTGATAAACCAACACAATGTGGCTCATGATCATAAAAAGAATATTGCATAGGGTTTATTTTCCATCTTCAATAAAAGAAAATGTGACTTGCTGCTATACTAAACCCTATTATAGATGATATACTTCAATAGAATCATACAATTACTATTTAATGAAAACAGCTGCTTTCAGGGTCCTAATTAGAGTAACTTATTCAATGTTAAAAACAAATCAGCCGTTCAGTGAAATATGCTTTTTTTTTTTCTTCCGTTTAAGAGATCATTATGAGGAACCAGCATCTTGACAAAATATGGGTGGGGGAAATGGTAAAGGTTTTTAAAGCAGTACTTTAAAGGAACTGAGCAATTCATCAATTTGACATTTATGAAATAAAATAAAGTTTCACTTTTTACAAAACACAAACTGATACTATTGATTATTTTTTCTCCCTCTTTATCAGAAAGCACCACCTTGTATTGGTCTGTCCCAGAGGTCTGGAACCTCTGGAGCCAGAGGAGTGTTCCAGAGTGGCTCTTGAAAAATACTGATAAACAACAAACTAAAAATTTGAAATGAAGACATTATAAAAATGCAAGTCTTCATTTTCTTATTTAATAATAGTGAACTTTTTCCTCAGCAGAGTAACAATTAAAGTACCAGTAATTAATTCTTCGTTTCTCCATTAGCCTAAAAGAAACTATGCTTTTTGAATTATTTTATTATTATGCATCCAACTGGGAAGTTTTTTTCTCTTAATTTAAAACCATAAAATAAAAGGTAAAGAACGCATCTTTCTTTGAAAAGGTGAAGTAACTTTAGTGAATCTAAACTCGTTTGATTTGGCTGAACTGAGGGCCAAGGTAGCTCTTCAGACTCTTAAGGTTGCAGACCCCTGGTTTATCACATGAACTTCTAATAAAAGAAATTGCTATTTCTGTGTGGATAATCATTTTATAAAGAACTCTATTACAGAGTAATAACAGATTTGTTTTAAGATACCTGCTCAGGCTGCTTCTCTGGAGCTTCGGCCTTATCCACCTCTTCATCATACACTCTCTACAACACAACAGGATGCATTGAATTATGCTGCTTTTATTCTAAAACTCCCCTGGAAATATAAATATACAAGTAAATACTTCCAATGCAATAATGAGATGCTTTACATTTTCTATAAATTGTGTATTAGATAGCATTAAAAAGTCATTGAAGACAGAGTGCAGGCGGCTGTCGGTGGCCTTAGTGTCCCTGATGAGGCCGTCCAACTGCTTTTCAATCTCATGCGTCTTTGACAACATCCTGTGAGAGAAGTCTTGGAGGAAGAGGAAGAGCTGTGAAATGAAATCAAAAAAGCCGTTATGAGAACAGGATCTGTCACAGAACTACTAAAAGGACATTTCGAAATGTTCTTAAGCGGTGTTTCTTTAACACTAAAAAAAATGGTGATAACATGTCAAGCTTACCCCTGAATCAGCAGCTAAGGACCAGTTGTCACTGTGTTGTCGTATCTCCTCCAGACTCCACGGTCTCTCCCAAACCGGAGCATCTTTGCTAAAAGCTTCACTCCTGCTTGGGCCATTTGCCATTCCATCTGGCAAAGCACTCATCTGTAAACAGACAAATTATTGTAAGAGACATTAGTGGACAAACAGCATCATAGAAGCATAGCAGACAATCAGAGATAAAGTGGTAGAGGTGTTTGAATCAATATAAGGTCTTTAACTAGGCTGAAAACCCATCTATCTATCATCAGAATTGAAAAATGTATTACACAGCCGCAAACAAAAACTGGCCTTCCACTTACACTGAAAGATCTTTCAAAGAAAGCATTCAGAAAATCAGCAGAGATTCATCATTTCGCTGAAGGAGACTAGTTAGTATCCATTTCCCAGGGACAATTAATAAACACATTCATCTTTACTAAAAGAAGAAATACTTTATATCAGCTTTTGCTAAAGCTACAATAGCTAAGGTGGTAGAATGAGGTTTGTTTAGATGGGACCAATATTAAACTTAATATGTGTTGTGAAAAACTAACACCAAGAATACAGCACGCCATCAATAAACATGGTGGCGGCAGCAACATGGTGGGGTGATGCTCTTCAACACAATCAGAGAAAACAAGGTTAATAGGAAAATTGCATGTAGCTAAATGCACAGAAATCATTTCAAACAAATTTTTAGAGTCAATGAAAGACTCCAAGCTGAACTGGGGGTTTTATATCCATGAATATTTTTTCAATTTATTCCACTTAAAATGATCAACTACTTTGTCTACTGGTACTTTTTTATTTTTTGATGTGGTTCAAACTAAAATATCTGTTTTTATTTCAGACAAATGTCCCAAAATGTGACCAAGTTCAAGAGGTATTATTATTTTTGCTTGGCACTGTATGAGATTCAGAAATTAAGACAACATTTTCTAAAAGGCAGATTTCTTTTTTTTTTTTTTTTGTGGGTGGGGGGATTTAAGTTTCACATAGAAGGTTAGAAGAGTGATATCAGAATCAGGAAGTTCATTATTGCCTAGTAAATCCCTCAGCTTTACACCCAGCGATAGGGTCAAAGGTTTAATCTTTTTAAAAGTAGATTCAATCAAAAATCAGAGATAAATCTGTTAAAGCTTATTAGCATCTAAAATGTGCTCATATTAAACTCTGTATTCTATTAGTTCTTCCACAATCAGAAGCTGAAACGGGTTGAAAGTTGAAAATAGGATACAGTTTACTTACCACAAAAAACGCAAGAGTTGTTCTGGTGTGCTGCTTCTACAATTAATGCTGACTAGAAAATCTCCTTTAAACAACGTTTAATTGCACACTTGTAATAAAATCAAGACAACGCTCACTCTACTGTGACCTTACTAAGTCTGCAAAAAGGTTAAACATAAAGCCCCCATTTATTTTGCAGAATCTCACCCTAATTTGGTTGTTTTAAGTGAAAAGCGGGAGCTGAGGGGGGTGTTTGGCTAACAGCTAGCACTTAGCAACATCAACACTGGCTTCAACTGTTCCGTGTAACACAGGGGGATAAATCATCCAGCACAGAAGCACTCCCACGCTTACCTTGAGTATCTCCTGTCAAACGATGTCCACGGCGGACAACTGCGGTCAGAAACGAGGGAAAAAAAATAGATCGATTATGCAAAATTTGGCCTTTCCCTCATTGGTCTTCTGACAGGTCAGCCATGTTCTGTCTGCAGACAGTCACCTGACTGCTGTTGCATAGCAACTCAGTAAAGAGGGGCGGGGCGGAACAAACCAACAATGCGGGGGGGATTCAACACAACTGAGAAGCATCTGCTTTAGTTTGAGAGTTTTTGACCTGAGGAGATCTAAAAGCTTTACTTTAAAAGCCCGAAATTATTTCTTAATGCTCCTCTTGTAATTATAAAAAAGTTGATAAACATTTTTTGAAGTTTATGTGGAGAAACAAACTATATATCCTATATTCTATCTATATGTGAAACTATTGTGTATGAATGAAAAACTGGAAGTGGTCAATGACATTTCAGAATAACAAATATAAGATCTTTGCAACATATTTTTTGCCAACGTTTGGTGTAAACTATCTTACACTGTCAAACATTTTAAGAGGGGAAAGAACAGGCTGAATATTTGATTTTTTTAAGGAAGCTGAGCTCCTTCATTGTTTTCAGCTAGATGCTGCATATCTTAAGTCGGTAGGTTGTGGAGAGTTTTATCTATTCTGTCACCACCTGGCTTGGTAACACTTTCAGACCAAATAACTTAATGAAGTTCAACAAGCTGAAAAAGAAGGCCAACTCTGATCTGTGAAGTCCTTTAGAATCTCTCCAAATTATTTCACACAGAATAGTCCATCATAAGATGAACATTATAGACAGCCCTTAAGCTTCTCCAAAAGACTGTTAAAACACCAACAGAGTGCCTTCAGTTAAAGACTTCTCCAGATCCGGTGCAAGACAGACAGCTGCAGAAGATCCTCTCTGCCTACAGCAATTTAGTTTTCTTTTTAGAAAACGAGACTCATAGAGACTGAAATATCTCAAGCTTAACTTTCTTGACACTTTAATGGTAATGCAATACAGATAAAAAAAAAAACAACATCAGTGTCGTAAAAAAAAGGGTATTGCAGAAAAAAATAAATAATAGAAAAAATTGTCAGAACATCAGCTAATGAGCCTTTAAATAGTCTTAGCCCAGGTCAGTAGTTGAGTGTTGCTCAGTTAACTAAACTTCTCTTTTCACGTGAAGTTAAAGTTAGTTTTTAACTTGGAAACCAAGGGTCTCAGTCTGGAGGCATAGTGGAAAGTAACAGAGGTCATGTTTTCCAGACAGCAATGATTTGGGGAGCCATTTCCTCTATTACTATTGGTCGATTTTTTTCTGAGGTCCACAGTCAGCACAGCCATCTACAGGGACATTGTTATAGCACCTCATTCCTTCTGCTGACAATAGCAAGACTTGGCACCGGCCTACACTGCCCAGGGTTCCAAAACTTGAATTAATGGTCTTATTTATGCTTGACTGGCCCGAAAACATACCTGATTTGAACCCAATGGACAGATCATTGGAGTATTGCAAAGGAGAGAACAGAGCCAATGATGTGATGCCCGCTATCAAAACAAGCTGGACCAGTGCCACTTTTTAGAAAGCTTCCTGTTCAAATATGCTTTGATTTTTTGATATAATTTTCAAGTTTTTTTGGATTTCAATATTTACACATAATAATCTAAATAAAAGGGCTTAAAATATACATTTTCTGTATATATTAATTCTAGATAATGTAAAAGTTTCCATTCTTGAAATGAGTTATAAATGCACTGAGAGCAGAGACTTGGCTCAAAAGCTTCTTCAAGGAAGTCAGTAAGATTAGACGTTCACATAGATTCTAATTTAATAAAAAATATATTCTTGTAAACAATAACTCAACACAAGAATCCAAAATTGTACAATAAAACCACTGCAGTGGGATGAAAACAGCACAGATATTCCAGATTTATGGAACAGACCAACAGCAGAATTAAGGTAAAAACAAGATCCAGTTGAAGAGAAAAAGTACAAATGATAAATAGGATGGAGAGCAGTGCAGAGTACAGCAAATATTAAACAATAACCCTTTCGTTTTGCTGCTTTGATTTAAAATAAACCGTTTTATTTGGGTAATGATTATATACAATTTGGGAAAAGTGTCACATTTTTCTTTAAATCAACAATGAGTAAAGTAAGAAATATAAAGTAGGATCAAATAAATTTTTACTTCTGCCTACCTTCTTTTTAAACAAATTATTAGAATGTCTCAGTGTATGAACGTAAATGCAAATATTTGAAATAAATAAACATTTTACATAGGTTATTAAACAGAATAAATGTCATTTGTGCAACAAACAAAAACTATACAAGACTTTTGACCTCTGAAAAAACTCAAACAATTTATTAAAGAGTGTTTAATAGCTTTGGAAACTTAACAGTTTTTTGCATAGAGTTAACCTGAGGGTTATGTAGGACATGTGAATGAGTGAAACTGTAAATTACTTTAAGGCAACAGGTTTCATCACCCAGAGAAAAAGGTTACGATGCCCTCATGTGACAGATTCACATGACGGCACTGGGGGGGATTTCTCTTCCGCTCCAGCAGTCTGATTCTCACTGTCTGTTGATTCTTTAGGATCAATGTGATCGTCCATTGCTGAAGGTTGCCTCATTGGCACGGTTTGGTTCAAGTCACCAGTTACTTCATCTACTGTTGCTTCGCTTGTCTTTGTATCGTCTTCCTTGTCGCCTGGATTTTCATCTATTTCCATGTCATCTTTAACTTCCAGTTGTTTCTTCTCTTTCTCTTCTTCATTTTCAGAAATCGTGGTGTCATTCTCATTGCTTATCATGGTTTCTTCATCTTCATCCTCATAAGCGGACGATGAACCTTCATCCTCTTCAGTGTCTCTAAAGGTTTCCACAGGCTGCCAATAGTCATACAGCTTACCCTACAAGAAAACATAAGACGCAGCAGAGATGGTTCAGATTGCTGTCATTAGGATTTTCTACATTTAATGCAACGTCTGTGAGGAAGGGGGGGAATTATTTGTTTACAGTACATTGAGAGGTCTTGTTTTCTGGAGAAGCATCTGCCACTTGGTGTAGATCCTGGCTACCAGGTCCTTCACCTAGAGAAAGAATTGAGGTTATTAAACAGAAGAAGCAGATTTTTTTCCTTTCCATCAAAAAGCTCCCATTTGTTGCTACAGATGACACCACCTTCAGTTTTAGGGTGGTAAGTGAATTTATTAAATAGAGTATCTGCGATATCACAGATCTATATCTAGAGAGGTCAGCATTTTTTTTTCTCGTTTTTTTTTTTTATTATTGGACCACTTCTGCTTTAAAAAGACGAATGCTACTGCTGGATATTTCATGTTGACTAGGTGGAAATTTTTAATAGCCAAGGGAAGTTTTTTTTCCTACTTTGACAACTTAGCATATTTCACCTCCTGGCCCTAAATAGTTAATAGAAAATGGTTGTAATCCACAGTCTGGAGGAAATATATGATTAAACTAACGATCAGATTTGAAAATGTTTATGATCATTTTGCAATGAAACGAGCAAACTGTCCTGGACTCTTCCTAGACGTACAAGCAGACTTCATAGGGTTAAATGTAAAGCCAAGTTCTCAATATTATTGGGGTTAAAAAGCAATTTCATATTTCTTTAAGATTAGGTTAATCATCAGTGATTCCTTTCCCCTAAAATTATATTAAAAAAAAAAAACGGTTTATATACATAAAAGACATAACTAGTTATGAATTTAACTGTCTGGACATAATGTGTTCAGATCATGTGAACTGCAGGCTGGAAATTCACAGGTGGCTAAATTCTGTTTAATTCAAATAAAAAAAACAAAAAAAACTTTATTTATCCCAAAGGGAAATTAAATGATAATTGTTGCCATTCTGTAGCTATTGCAAACAAAGATGAGAACATTAATATATAATTTCTTCAAACACAGACAGTAGAGACCAGATCGAAGTCCTGCATCAGCCCATCAATGTATTTATAAGAATAAGAATAACACACTGAGCAAAAAGCTTGAGCTGTGTTTATCATTTTTATTTTAAGAAGAAATATAGAAGCAATTCTGGCATCTAGCTGGAGATAAAATATCTTAAATGAACAGGTTCAAACAGGAGAACCCTCATTGATTGTGTTAGTTTAAAGCTGTTCCCACCTTGCTCCGATAAAGACATTTCTCATTTTCCCTGATGTGACATTTAATGTGTGTTTCCAGGATGGACGACAAAACAAGCAGCTGTGCCTAACAAGGACAAAGACAAAAGAAAAAGGCTTTAGTATGAATTCCTGAAACTTCCTCAATCATCTGTAACTTAGACCCAACAACAACGAGCACAAAAGAGAAAGGAACGAGAATTTACCTTCTGCTCAGGTTGGAAGACCTGTAAGTTTGACGCCTCATTTGTGAGAGTCAGAAGGCTGTAGCAGAGGTAGTAAGCCTGGAAAAAAATAATAATAATAAAAAAAAAGGGAAGTTTGTATAAAAATAAAATTGACGACGCAACAGTGACAGTTGTTATGTTTCTCCTTGAACCAGTCCTCACCTGTTGATCTTGAGTAGCCACGTCCTCCTCTTTGTCTTTCAGCTGTATACTTCGGAGAAGTGCAGATGGTTGGATTTGGGGAAGATATTGCCTCAACTCAGCAAGCTGCCCACAAAACAAAGCGGTTTATTTAATAGGAACCAATTCAAGCTGCTTTAAAACAGATGCATGCAAATTCCTTAGAGAGTTTACCGGAAGCTCTTCCTCCATAGGGCAATAGGAGCAATTACCATCCAGCAACTTGGAGATAAAACAGAGGCTAAGATGGCGGCGTAGTCGTCTACATAGAGAGCAAAAAGGGAAAAAAAAAATCTATTACACTATTATAAAACAATATTTAAATGTGACTAAGAGACAAAACAAGAAAAAGAAGAGAAAACTAAATGCAGGCACATATATTGACTCTAATGATATTTATCTTTGTTTATAAGCCTGATATTTGTAGAATTTTCTGCATGATGGGATCAGAAACTAGGAAGGATTTAGCAAGAAATTAAAACAGATTTTGTTTCAACCAATATTGAGGTTTTATTTTGATATTTCTTTACACTAATGACGAGCCTGGAGATTTTTCATGACCTTGAAATCTTGCTTCTCCAGAGTTCACTGGGAAAGTGCTTTACTGTTACTGTAATGGGGGAATGTTCTTATTTCTAGCATATTACTATGAGAAACCCACCGGGTTTCTTTCATATGGTTGTTTGAATATATAATTTAATGCATGTAAACCTATTTAAAAATAAAAGCACACATACTGTCCTCGTGTACTGTCAGGCAGGAGTTGGACCAGCAGGCACATGTTGTGGTGATCATCTGTCAAATCGGTCAGAGCCTTACAGATTCTGGGCAGCTACAAGAGAGGAAAAATCTCCATTAAAAAATGTAATGCTTGCTAGAAGTTTAAGGAAACACAAATTGAAACCACTTTTGAAGCAAATATGCAGCTTTTGACTGACCATAGAGGACCAGTCCCTGATGTTGTTGATCAGTCCATACAGTAGATAGCTCACTTCTACATTTGACTGGAGGATCCGCTGCGTTTCCAGGCTGATCCTTCCCACCACAGTTACCAGCAGCAGCAGTTCGTCGTCACTGTAGGCACGAGGGCACAGGCCCATGCAGTAAGACAGGTACTGTACAGAGGGAGGGAAGCAAGCAAAGCAAGAAGAAACGATGACACTGGTTCAACGAGGATTCCTTCTCCAATATAAAGTCTCCTTACCTTGAAATCAGCTGCGTTAAATAACCTTACTCATATACTTAGCACTTCTTTTAAGTGTTAACATAAAATGCTAATCTTAATGTTAATATGTATATTTTACTAAAAAAAACACTTAGTGATCTAAAGTGTAAGACATTAAACTTCCAAATATCTCACCTTTAAAATGTTTGTACAATTGTGTTCGGGGAAAAGGATCTCTTCCTTGTTTATTGAAGGACTCTCACTTTTAACATAGATGTCCTCTCTACACAAAGCAAAAACATAAACCCTTGTTATTAAAAAGGAGGAACTGTTTAACATATTTCTAAACATGAAGTAGCGATAAGCTGATTTATAAGGCGAAGTTACGCACAGCAGGTCTCCCTCTGTGAACAATGGCTGTAGACTCTCAAAGGGGAAAAGTGATACAAATGCAGCACCCATGTTGATGAGGACCAGCGTCACGTCGGCCAAACTGGGGACCCACACCTCGAATTGCTGATTTTCATTGTTCACTGTGGTGCAGATGACAAAAGAAACATCTGTATTTTTCCTTCAGTAAAGACAAATAAGTCCGTCACAGCAAATGTATTCAGTCAGTGGTTCCACCAGGTGCACAGCATTTCTAAAGCATCTCAGACTCAAAAAACCCATGATAAATCCAAAAGGAAAAAAAAAAACTGATAAGATAAAGAGCAGGCACTACACTGGCAGTTTATACAGCAGCTTCCACAGCCAGTGGAACCAAAGCGTAACAAGAGGAGATGCTGACCTATCTGATAAGCAGCAGAACAGGCAATGTCACAAAGGACTTGAAGGATCCTGTCTGACACAATCCTTTCCCTATGGACCGACATCATCTGTTGACAACAAACAGTGGATTCCAGCGGTAGAGTTTAAGAGCAACAAGAGTTTTCAAATTATTATCTAATTAAATCCAATTTTTGAATTTCTACAACAATATGACAAGATACCTTGAAAAGGAAGCGGGTAACCTGAGGTGGACAAGGTGAGCTACAATAAGCTTTCTCAAACAGCCCAATGTTTAGGTGCAGTCTCAGCTGAGCAGGACTGGACCTACAGTGAGGCAGGAGACCAAAGAGGAGAAACGAAGAAACAAAAAGGTGATTTAACAAGCAAGGTTTCAAACATTTGCTAAGAACCAACAGAGGTACAGAACTTTAATCGTTGAATACAAGTTTTAGTAAAGCAATGTACAAAAATCCACTCATTATTATGTACTAATAAAACACAAAACCACCGACTGAACATTAATTTCAACATGTAACTATAGTAACATGTGAGACTAAAATGTCATCATTTGAGGTTTACATCTACTTGACCCCCCCGCCCCAAAAAGTGTTTGTTTTGTAGATATAGGAAATTTAGAAAATCGTGAAAGACCCCTTAAATGAGATCCAATTTAAAGCCTTTTAATAACCTGATCTATTATTTCTCATTTTCTTCTCATTTCTTTTTACTTCATCTTTTCATTTAAAAGTCACACGTGTCGACAGGTGGTCTGCATGGAGTTTGCATCTTCTCCCTGTGCATGTGTGGGTTTTCTCTGGGTACTCCGGCTTCCTCCCACTGTCCAAAAACAAGACTGTTAGATGATGCATGTGTGAATGGTTGTACGTTCCTGTGTGCCCTGCGACAGACTAGCAACCTGTCCAGGGTGTACCCCGCCTTTCACCCATAGTCTGCCGGAGATAGACACCGGTCCCACCCTGAAGGACCCTGAAGGAATATGTGAAGATGATGGATGGATGTTTTGATAGAAAGTCCAGATATGTATAAAGACGTTCTTGAAAATTTACAAAATCAGACTCAAATTTTGAGCTAGCCCAATTTTTAACAACTATTTCTGGGCTAAATCAAGACTCTGACGTACCCACTAGATTTAGCCTAAAACAGACCTCTCCATGACATCTGGTGTTATTTGGACAGATAAACCTAGATCCCCCGCATTACTGCCACCTGTAGGTGACATCATTTGCATCCTGCTGGGTTAAGGAAGAAAAGAGCTGAATTGGTAAAACAGCAGGTGTGAACGGCCCCAGTTCTTGTTCGACCTGGAATAGGAGCTTTAGGTTCAGCAACTGGCCAATGCACAGCATTGCTAAGTGCTAAAAACAATGTGTATGAAAATAAAAGCGTCAGTATATCTCACCAAAGAAGAGTTTTCTGTGACGTCCCTTGTGGAGTGACGAGGCACTGCCTGAGCTGCAGTGTCTCCTGAGTAAAGATCTGGCCAAACTTTTCCAAGTTAAAAACCACCTCCCCTGGCGGGACATCTCTGATCACAGTGTACATCAAGGAGAAGTGGTGCAGAGACTCTCTGAAGAACAAATAAACCATCAGTTTTCATTCACAGTTAAATCCTGTGAGCAGGCAGCCATGTTAACGTCAACATGCTCACTTGTGTTCAGTTGTAACCTCCTCTTGGTTGTCCTCTTCCTCCTCATACTCTGCTAACCTCAAGAGGTTCTCTTCGCAAGCGGTGAGAAGCTGTGCCTCATTCTCCTTTGCTCTGATAAATTTACACAGAAAAATACAGAGGAGTGATTTACTGGCGTGCACAGACGTGAGATGAAAATAATTTTAAAAAAGCAATAAAAAGTTGGTTTTTTTTTAGATTAAATACCTCTTGCTGATGTTAATCTCCTTCAACATCTGGTCCAGGTTGTTCTTGTAGACTCCTGACTTTGCGGTGGATGGCAGCAGGCACTAAGGAAAATAAAGGAACACTTCAAACCTCCAAACCAAACACTGATTAATATCTAATTTTCTGAATTGACTGATTATTTTTGCATTTTTAACCTTATGTTGAACATAAAATAAGTAAAGTTGGACAGAGCTTACCGTTTTTGACTGAGAGCTGCGGCATCCTGGGGTGCTCGGCTCTGAGAAGGTATCTTTCTGTGGAGTGTCTGGAGGCTTTGTGACGCGCTCCATCATCTCTTGGAAGGAAATGAGTGGCTCCTCTTCACTGCTGTCGGTGCTCTGGGTTAGATCTAGATCATAAGAAATGCTGAGGCTATGGTCTAGATCAACATCGTTAGAGTCTTCCTCTTTCCTCCCAACGCATTCCTCTTCCTCTAATGATGGAGACTCTGGGCGTGAGGGTAAAGCTTCTTGTGCAGAGGCTGCTGTGTCCGTCTTTGAGCAACACAAACCCTCACTGGTTTTAGCTTTCGAGGAGTTATTGTTCTGAGGTTTTATGTTCTCATTCTTGGATTGCTTTCCTGAAGAATTCAGAGGAACCGTTTTGATGCTACCATCTTTAGAACAAATGTTTATTTTTTCCAGTTTTATACGTTCTAGAGCCACAGTGGGCAAACAGGCCGTCAATTTAGATGCTCCATGTGGAGGATGTGTGACAGGACAAGGTGCAGGAGTAACAGCTGGACTGCAGTTGGATGAGAGGCTGCAACCGGACTTTGAAGTAGGAGATGTTATCGTCTGCTCCTCCATCTTGGATTTGGGAGTCTTACATGGAGGCCTGACGACGTAAACGTTGGAATCAGGGGTGAAGAGCTGATCTACGTCGTCAAGGATGGCTGCTGGTCTTCGTAGACGACTTGCCTTATTGCGCTCTGCTGATCTACCATTCGAGGAACCCGGGCTTGGCTTAGTTGCGGGTTTTGGAGAGCTACCATTTATTTTTTTGCTTTCTGTTTTGACTTGGATATTAACGTCTGATTTCGTGCTAACTGGACCAACATGTTGAGGTTTACCGGACTCCCGAGAAGCTCCAGTAGAATGGCATTTATCCTTTTTTTGGTTTTCGTCGTTTTGCTTTTTTGGAGTCTCCTCACTGACAGTTGAAGTCAATCTTAACCTCACTATATCATTCTCTGTGGTTATAAAGCCCTGCTTTGCTCCTGCTGGTGGTTTCCTTGAACAAGTGAAGTTTAATTGTGAGGTTTTGAGTGTGGGTGGTGATGCGGAGCATCCCGTCTCAGCCCTCAATAGACTGTCTGTTGTTTTAGGGGGTAATTCTAAGACTGATGAGTTCTTCTGTGACATCGGAGGGTCCAGTGAGGATCTTTGCAAGGTGCCAGGGGTGCGTTTAGTAGTCTCTGTTGTTCCAGAGTTGGTACCCTGAGGACATGGTTTCTTTGTGCTCTTGGAGCAAGACTCCCCTTCTCTGCACCTCTTATGAGATGTGACGTTTACATCCAAGGCTAAAAACAGAGACAGCATCCTTTCAGTCGCATCGGAACAACTCAACAATATCATTTGCAAATTCAAGATGGAAAAAAAAGAAAAGGGTTATCTATGTAAAGTGTTTTATCACACTAAAGCTAACGCCCATTGAAACCAAGCAACTTGAACATCATTGAGACTCATTACAGGAATGTCGGCCCATAGAAAAGGACTGTATGACATGCTGAGGTGTGAAAGAAAGTCTAGGCTGCTTTAGAAGCTGAATGATCTGATGTGAAATCTTGTACAGACTAAGTCTCATTAATGAGGCTTTAGACCAATGAGCAAAGTCCGACTCGCTGACCTCGTCTGTTATTAGACGATAACAAGATTTCTGAAATCAAAATCCTCTTCTTTCCCTTTTAAATTCAACTTAGGCCGTTTCTTACATCAGGCTCTAATCAAACTCAAGTACTAGAGCGATAACAATGAACTGCATTACGGCCAAGTACTAAATAACATTTCCACGTTGAAATGTAACATCTTACCTGGAGTTACGCTTTCGTTTGAACGCGTCTGTTCATGTTGGCTCTACAGCAGAGAAAAGAATCAACATTATATACAACTCAGTAAGTTTAATAATATATCAAACACATAAATGCAAATATCAGTGAAGTTACTGACTTAACCAGCTCTTTATAGCTTGAATACTTACCAGCTTGTGGTTTTCCCACGATAACTAATCTCTAAACAACTGCTACTGTCTCGGTAATTACTAGTGGACGAATCCTATCAATCCTTAGATTAAATTATGTCATCAAAAAGAATAAAATGACAGCGAGATAAAATTCATTCCTGATTTCTTCATAAAAATATCCTGATTAGATTATGATGTAGTTTTATTCTCTTCTGTAAAAAAGACAAAAAACAAAAAAAGATGTACATTTGGGGAGAGCTGGTGTTCCTTATTGTTCTCCTCATTCTTAGATTGAATTTTGAAGAAAGCAGTAATGCTGCGACTATTCATTGCCATAACTCAAGATCCAGACAATAACAACACAAAATGTAATAATCCAAAGCATTAAAAATACACACAAACATTTCTGTGTTTAACACAACATGTTAGGCTTGGAGATAAACAGTTTCTATAACAAACAGTTAACAAAGGGGACAGCAGAGGGCAATATAGCCTCAACCACCTGGTGACCATCAAAACTGGCCCACAATATATATATATTTTTTTTTATAATTTCTGAACCAGTTTCTGTCAGGAATAACATGTCCTGTCTGATCGGCGCAAAGAAACCGATGCAGAGCATTGATCTGAGCTGCAAACAGGTGCATCTTTATCAGCTGTGAGCAGGTGAACTTATCTGACTGTGGGTTTGGGACTTTCCTGCCGCTGAACAAAAGAGTTTGTTTGTTCATCTTACTTCTAGCGCAGTCGGCTTGGACCTGTAATCCAGAAGGCTGTGATTTTTGTATTATGAAGCATAAAGGGGAGATGTAACAACACAATCTCTATAAGTAAACTAGCATCTCTCTTCTCCTAACCACGACTGCATTCACATTATTCTTCTCCTGTTTTTTCAGATTTGTTGTGACCTTTCTTGAGGCACAAACGAATAACATACACTGATATGTGAATGCTAAAAAAATTTATTATTGTTCTACGTCATAAGGGATTTAGTAGTAAACAGTAAACGCACAACGTCCACACATTAAACTCGAAGTTGTACAAAGAATATTACATTTTATTGCTTAGCCTTTCACACTCAGCATCCCATTGCTGCTTTCTGTTTTAAAGAAAAACACCTCAGAGACTTTTTAGCATCAAAAGAAGAGAAATTACCTTATTTGGTTGTTGTCTTGGTAACACATGGCTGTTTCTTTCTGGGTTAGAAGGCAGGATCTTGAAGTCATTGTGTTGATCACTCTCAGATTGCAGGGCTGGGAAGGGGCTGTTTAAAGCCCTCCCAGACTGAGGAGTTGGGGAATGAAATGTGGTGGGAATTAAAGACGCTTCAGCTGAGGTATGAGTCTGCGTTAGGCTAGCTCGGACAACCCCAGATGAGCTGAAGCTTCCTGGCCTCGATGGTGCTGCGTTTTGCTGACGTCCAACATTTTCCCTCGCTGTGGTGTCACTGTTAGCCAGGCTTCCCGCAACAATGCCAGAAGATGCAGTGATGTGCCTTATGGGTCCAAGTGTGTCTTTTCTGAGATAATTCACAGGGGAAACAATGTTCATGGAGCTATTTGGAACAAACGCTGATGGATATGTTATTCCTGATGGACTCCAGTTTGGGCCTAACTTGGTGATGCTGCCCTCCTCAGGTGTCTGGAGAGGCAATATTCTCCGGGGCTGGGGATGAGGAAGCAGGGTAGGGACCTGAGAAGGCTTGATTGGAGTCTCTTGGGGAAAAGATTTGAAACGTGGGAGGGAGTGCTGCTGGAGTGTAGGATCCATCCCTGCAAAAAGAACAAAAGATAAATCAATTCAAAAAGACCTGATGTCACTCTTCTACCTCCCTAAAAGCCTTTGCTGTAGACAACTGCCTCTTTGTCTTCCCTGTTTTAGTTTTTTTAATGCTTACTTGAACTATAATTTGATATGTCACTCTACAAAATGTAAATAGTGTTTCCTATTAATGTTGGAATGTGAATTGGAACAAATCACATCCACCGTGTCAGTGGTTTATACAGCAGAGACAAAACAAGGCTACTGGGTCACTGGGGCTGAAACTAACGATTATTTTACTAAACAATTGATCATTTTTTTTCGATTAATAATCAGACAACAAAAGGTTCTTTAAAGAAGATTTTTTTGACAGAATTAAACCACATAAAACCAAATCTTTTCCTCTTGAGGAGTTCTGGGTAGAGCATATTGACAGACCAAAGTGCTTTCTTTTTTTTTGTTTTACAATTTTTGTATAATTACTGCTCTAAATGGGTTCTCTGTCAGCTAAAGAGATATTTTAGAGTCTCTATCCTCCAATTAACCATTAATTGATCACTAACCTGGCTGATGATTATTTCAATAATTGATTAATCACGATTCATTGTTACAGTCCTACACTTTACATCGACCAAATCTTCAAGTACTGAAAGACATTTAAAAACTCACATTAAGAGAAACAAAATTTAAGTACTTACTTCAAATATATATTTTTCACTAAAACTAAGAAAGCAGAGCACATTACCCTGGTTCTAGACTCTTTACACTGGCTTCCATATATTTCAGGGAGAGAACTTTAAAATACATCTGTTAACGGATAAATCACTAAATGGTTAAGCATCAAAATACATTACAGACTTGTTGTCAGTCGATCTACCTCCCAAACCTCTCTGTTCCTCTGGTTCAAGTTTACATACCAACAATCAGAACCAAACATGGAGAAACAGCTTTTATTTCTTATGCTCCACTAAATTGAAAAAAAAAAAAAAATCCTACAAGACTGTAAAAGTGGTTAAACTATATTTTAATTAATTTAACACACAAAAAAAATTCCCCAACTATTTGTTTAGAGTTGCCTTTTACTGTGTGTTTTAAACTCAACTGAACCATCATTAAATTTTGTTGCTCGAATTTTCCTCCGAGCCTTTATTTTTTTCCCACAGCAATGTTGTTTTTTTGCCTTTTATGTTCTAACCATGTAAATCACCTTAAATAATCTAGGTACCGATCAAGAATTGATCTTTATTAGATACAAAGTGTCAAAGAAAGAAATTAGGATGAAAAAAGAAAATCGGTGCTTGTTGCTCAGTTAACATGATATTAATTCTTGGAAGAATGAGAACAAAGTCACAGCTTTATAATTATCCAATCCATCTGTTTTAGCTACAGAAAAAGTTCACGGTAAATAGAAACAGTCGGTGTCTCATCGCAATTTCATATCTAACAAGTTTTTGCCTCTGTAAACACTTCTGGGGAGACAATGGTCCCACTCATAGTGCAGGTGTATATTTGACTGCTTTAATACTTTAGAAATATGCAAAGTAAAAACAGAGTACATCCCTTTGGAAATGGGATAAATATCTTAATGTTTCAAAGAATGTCTTTGTTTGCTTAAAAAAGCATGCAGGGCTTTTCTTAGAACTTCCCTCATCAGAGGTGATGGAGAAGTGTTTAAAAAAGATCAGTGAATAAAGCCGCCTGAGTGAGTAGTTGTGTTTCCCTTGTTTGGTTCAGTTTTTAGTCTATTCATTCTCATAGTTCTTTAGGATTCTACGTGTGTTTGTGTGTGGAGTTTTATTCCACAGAAATATTGGACATATAGCAGAAAACAGGATAATATTTGGAATAATCATGTCAGGGCTTAGTGAGGTGTGACTTCCTGATTAGACTAGAAGAGGACCAATGACAGTCCAGTATGGATTCAGCAAAAAGACAGGAGAACCACGCTCCATCTACAATGTTTTATTACAAACGGGGACCTCAGTTTAGTCTATATTAAAAACGGCTTTTAACGTCTAACATTAAAAAAAAATAAACATTGAAAACAAAAATAAAGATTCATTTAAACTTCTAGCTAACTGCATGTAATTTACGACATCGTTTATTTTGCTATAAACCATTAATGTCAGAGGTTCCCAATGACTCACCTTGCTTCAATTCGAAGTAATCTTCAAATATTCCAACGGAAAGTCACACAGGAAGAACTCCTCTTGGATGAGTCAAAACATGTTTGATCATTAAGGGGACTAAAATGCAACCTTGCCTGAGTTTCATCGCCAATGTGATGCATGTTTTCTTCAAACTAAACACTCTAACACAGGTAACAGGGAGGCATCTGTTTATCTCTGCTAAGTAAACAACAATCTGAGTAAATTATGCAGATTTAGGCGTTGAAATGTGTTTTAACACGAGGACAATGCACGTTTTAATCACAAACGAACAAAACCTAGCAAACAATATTGAAAGTAAACAGATCTGTACGGAAACCCGTGGCTGCTATTTAAACGTCTATCACCAGTCTTGAATATGTAAATAGTAGCTGAATAAAAGTAAACACTAGCAAGCCGCCGTTTCAGGAAGCGATTTTAAGCTAATCAGTGGTTGACGCGCACAAAAACTTAGCCATGTGGTACTAAATATACATGGCGCTAAGATGTCTAGAGTATTTCAACGTATTTTCCCCCTGATTTTCAAACGTCTTCTGCGTTGTAATAGTTTTAAAAATTGTCAATAACACAAAACCTAATTGACAACACAAAGGACCACCAGTGCAAGAATTGTTCCATCACAACTTGTCCTCCCGCCCGCTGTCAGGTCTTTTTCCTTCTACTTACTCTTCTGCTGCGGCGTCCGTTTCTTCTTCTTGGGATGATTGATAGTTGGTATCAAACGTTAAGTTTCTTTATCGCCATCTACTGTGCTGGAGTGTAGGCCAAAGTATCTACGTAACCTTATTTATATTCTTTTAAAATTTAAATGATCTTGTTTACCTTAAAATGTTATGAATGCTCCAGTAATGTTGTTTGTTCTTGTTGTGTTTCTTTTTAACCAATATGTATCTTCCCTGTTTCTGGAAGTAACAATTTAATTTAATTAAACAATCAGTTCATGTTTAACTAGTATTTCTTTTTTAATGTTTTCTCAGCATGTTTCCTTAATTCTTCTTCTTCTTTATTTTTTCTCAATTCAGCGTACATTTTGCACACTGAATTATAATATATTATACTACTTCAAAATCCATTCCACAATCATATTTATCCATTTACGCAAGTTATGTACAGGTCAGTTTATTTATATGGCACATTTTAGTTGCAAGAAAATTTTAAGTGCTGTACATAACAAAAGAAAAACTTGCAACTTTAATTCTACTAAAGATGAACATAATCAGTTTTTCAAGATCTTGCAGAGACAATATAGTCCTTTAATCCTGGAGATGTTCTTTAAATGATGACTTTAATAGTCTTTATGTGCTTGACAATTTTTAGCTGTAGTAACTAGACCTGTATGTTAACTTTAAATTATCTTCCTTTGGTCCAGAAATGATGACGTTAGTTTTACTTTATGTTGGATTAAAGTGTACATAAGTTATTCTACTTTAATCATATTTTACTCATATTACCATTTATCCTATCTTACGTA
>JAUZNJ010107333.1:1531-20471 GCA_034780135.1 Jordanella pulchra | reverse complement strand
GGGGGGGGGGGGGGGGGGGGGGGGGGGGTGTGGAAAGCTAGTTTGCCGGATTAAACTGTGTAAAAACAAAAGAGACAGTATAGGCTAAAGGAAGCAGAGCAGAGAGAGGGACACGGTCTAATAGACACTTTATATAACAAGCTGATCTAAGTATTAGTTCATTAAGGTCAGAGCCTGAGAAACGTGTCTGTTTTTGGCCGATATCTAATACTGATCCGATTCAACTGTTGAATGACTAAACCATATATGTTGCCATAAGAGTGAAGCTTTAGTACCATTTGGTTTTTGTTCAACTTTCCTCAGGTGTTCGGAGCACTTTTATATTTTTTGAACGAGCTCTGAGCTTTTCTGATATTTGCATCATGTTCTCTCTGCGGTTGCAGCCTTTTGTTTCGGCTTGCCGTATTTTTTGTTTGCATTTGTTTTGTCAATTGTATTTTTTTTTGCTTCTATCTTTAGTGATGGAAGCATTTAGTGTTTGCTGCATTCGATTTTGGTGCTCAAGTGTTTTAGAGTTTGCATCACACATGTCTTTGCAGCTCGTTTTGTCATCTGCACCATAAAAGGCCACCTTACTTTAGCCTTGACGTAAACTTTGTTGAAAAACAGCAACAAATTAAAACATAAATAAATGTACTTTATATTATTTACTATCAGATAAACATAAAAACAAAAGCAAAAACAGTTCCATGTAACTGGATTGGATTGATATCAAATAACTGATATCTGATCCAGCTAATTAGTCCATATTGGAGCCGATATCAGATCCAGTTATTAGATCGGTGCATCTGTAGTTGTAAACGGGTTTGCTTATGTTGGGGTAGGAGAAAATATTGGTCCCCCCTGAAGAACCACTCCTGTGTCTGTGCTCTGGACAGAACCTGACTATTGTTAGCCTGTCTGAACACATTTTAGAAAATTTCTACTCATCATCTTTTTGTTGGACAGCTAGGTTTTCATTATCCCCACCAAGTTGTTTAGCAGGTTTGTCTTAAAAAGCACCACTTGTGTCTCTACCGCCTTTTATAGAGAATCTGGATCAATATATTTATGACAGCTGCTGTGCATGATTTATTTCTCTAATGCTTTACCCATCACACCCTCACCCTCTCATCCTTTCCTGCAGCTTACACCTTTTTCTACAAAGGCTCTGATTATTGGAGGTTTGACAATCACAAATCAGAGGCAGATAAAGGCTACCCCCGCTCCATCCTGAAGGATTTCATGGGCTGTGTTGGCGTCCCTGATCCAAAGCCAGAACCAGATCCAAAGCTAGAGGAGAAACCAGTCCATCCAACACGTCCAGGGAAAGAGGAGCCGCCCACAACGCCCGACAGCGACCGGGATGTGGAGACCAGACCCGACAGCACAGAAGAAGACAAGGACAAAGAGGTGAACGTGGTCGTCACCGTGGCCGACAACGAATCGAAGGTCATGACTCTGATCATGGTCACTGTGCCTTTAGTGCTCATCTTGTGCATCCTCGTCCTGATCTACGCCATCCTCAGAACTCTGCAGAACAAGGAAACCCCAAGAGCCTTGGTGCACTGCAAGCGTTCGCTGCAGGACTGGGTGTAACCAGTGAGAAACGCTGGACAGGTATTCGTCATCTCTGCACTGCGGTCGCTGGTATTAACTTTTACTGAATGCATGGGGAACAGAGGTCTCAGAGTAGAGTTACCTCAGCTTTTTGGCTCCTCTTATTCCTGCAGAAAAGTAATGAGGTCAGTGACTGTGAGCTACAGTTTCCTCACTCTGGCCTTGATTGTAGCTCTGCCTTCTCTCTGCCTTTTAAATAGCCTCCAATAGTGCCTGTGTTTCCTTAGAAATGTATCACCGCGTAAAATATCTTTATCCACGTTGTCTGGGCAGTAGAAAGAGCAGCACGCTCTCCAATAACAGTTTCTGTTATTTCGAGTTGTCTGAGGGATCCAGCTGGAGCAAAAATGCAGAAAAGTCACTATAGCACATAAATTACACGGAAAACACATAAAAACTGACAAATGAGCTTCAGTTATTACTGAGGCCTGTAAAAACAATCATATTCCTTTAGCTTTTATCACGAGTCAACCCAAAAGCTTCTATTATTATTTTATTTCTTTAGGATCTCATAAGATAAGCCGTAACAAAGCAGTGAAGAACTGAAGCGGAAGGAAATCATACCTGGATAAAGTTTTTTATTTTCTCCTTTTTACAATTTCTTCCTTGATTTATCACCGTCATGCTTCCACACGAGGATGCTGGGCTCAGGGTCTTGTTTTAAACCTCATATAAACTTCTAAATGAAGACCAAGTGGTTCGGTTCTGGTGTCTGATCAAAGGCGTTTTACTTGTTTGCTGTGTTTTTAATGCGGCTTGTAGCAAACTGCAGACAGAATGTCTTCCAGCTTTCTTCCTGCTCCTCGTCTAAAATGACCAGATCTATGGGATTCACCACTAATATCTGTGCTCTGGATATATTCTCTCTCCTGGGCTGTGGATCTCTATAGAAGAGGTGGCTGATTCTCTAATTAATGCTCTCCTCTTCCAGCTGGTCACTTTAGTTGGACGTCCATGTTTGGTAGGTCTGCAGGTGCTCCATCTTCTCTCCATGTTTAGAGGACAGAGTGAACAGAGATTTGACTGATGTTTAAAGCTTTAATTTAGAACCCGTTCTTTTTATTCTTATCTTTTTTAATTCAATTTCCCTCTGGGGTAAATCAAGCATTTTTGAACTGAATTGAACTGAATCTAATCTGACTCATCTGTTGGCTTCTTTTTCTGTGATTCTGCTTGTTCTCTAAAGAACCACTGAAGCCAGAATCAGAAGAGCCGATATTAGATGTGATTTAATTAGGGTTTTATTTAGGGATATCAAAGTAAAGAGAAGTGAGTTCAAATCCACAGTACGGTTTTATTTGTAAAAAATCTCCTTAATTGTTCCCCTCCTTCTCCCAGATCTACACTGCTTTCTGTTTGAAATAAAAGCCAGATAAAAAGCATTCGCTTGTGGCCGGATTGGTGAAAGGCTGTGAATACTTTTTGCATGGCTCTGCAGAACAAGAACCATTGCTGATCAGGTCTTCTCTGTGCTGCCTTCAGGTTCTCGGCCTCATTCGGGTGTTTTTTTCTCTCTTGCACTTTGTTGTGCTGCTTCCTGTGTTTTGCAGAGCAGAGCTCCTTTCTGTGAAGCTGCGACTAACACAGGAATGTTGGACAGCTGCAACCGCCCGTCTCCCACTGAGCCCTTCATGCCCGCCCCCCCCACCTCTAATACACATGATCCAGTGTCATGTGATTTGCTCATCTGTTTATGAATGTTTACATGCAGAGTCACACAGAAACACGTTTGAAAGACACATCGACCTGTTCTCACACATGTAGAGTCGGGCTCACTAACGACTCCCCCTGCAGCACTAAAACACAGTCCCAGCTCATCCATGCACACGTGTCTCTGCTCCAGTTCTGGGAGTTTATTTTTATAAGATGATCTAAAGTGATGCTGTGCTTTTCAAGTGTCAACAACATTGTAAGGAGGTTAGAAAAAGCAGCAGGGATTCTTTGTTCCACTATTGATTGTTTACGTTGTGAAAGAAAGAGAGTAAAATCTGAGAGCTACAGGCTTCGTCAGAACGGCTCAAGGTCTGTTTTGGATTAAATCCACATGTTGCTGATTTACTAGTGTAAGGCATGAGAGGAGGAGGACGAGAAGGAAGGGGAGCAAAATCTGCCTGTAAGAATGATCATAGGAGAAGAAGAGAAAGAATGAGTAAAGAAAAGAAGTGGGGGGGGGGGAGATTTTTCCATGACTCTGTTGAAGAGAAGGGAGGGAGGGAGGAGAGATTGAAGGGAGGAAGGAAGGAGGGGCAATGCTGGCGTTACTCTTCCTGACCCAGATTGAACAACTGAGTCCTCTTCTGTTTTTCCGCACCTCTTGGTTGTTAGAGATAAAACCTGAAGACTTTCATTATTTGTTTGTTTTTTAATCATTTTTTTCCTTCTCTCTATTTGTTGTAGCTTAATTATTTCTTTTTTATATTCACTTCCACTCATGAAAAAACTGTTAATAATGCATAAGACTATCTGTCAGATGTGACCAGATGTTGTTTACATGTTTGTCTGCAGGGCGTTCCAGTCCTTCTCTCCTATCTTCAGTTATCATTTGTTAAAGTTTTAGTTTTCTACAGTTAACTTTGGACTCACATGTTTTAATGAATCTCTTCTTTGATATAATTACAGATAGAGAACCACTGCCTTGCTTTTTTTCCCTACCTGTTATTTTTTTTTTTTTTTAGTTTTCTACATTTTGTTTTTGTAGGTTTTCTTTAAGAATAACACTAGATAAAATTGACAATGTTGATGCATGCAGGTCATGTTCTGTTGGGCCTGTGGACTTGTGTAGAGCACATTAAAGGTTTCACAATAAAAACCAACATGGCTTCTTTGATCCTTCATGTTCCCGATTCACCACAAGAGAGCACTGCTGCTTCAGAAAGTTCACAGTAAGAAACGAAAGAAACAAAAACAGGAAGAAATAAACGGTTAAGCAGCAAGAAGTTAATATATCAACTAAAATTACAATTCAAATTCAAACATGCTTTATTAACGCCAAAGGAGAATTAAATATGCTTATATTTATGTTGTTATGTTGAGCTGAGGAACATTTCAGAAGGTTTAAAATTTTCTTTTGCAGCTTGAATGACTTCTTTGAATATGTCAGCGACTGACATGAGATATTTGTTGCTCAGGGGTTTTCCTGCCTCGGATAATCCGTGTTGGAGACACAGTAAACAAGTAGAGGAAGAAGATCAGTTAAGCAGAGACATAAACACCCTTTAACCCTATATCCACAAAGTCTGCTGTGAAGCATGGTGGTGGCAGCATCATGCTGTGGGGAGACTTTCCTCATTGGGGAAGCTGGTAAGACTTGATGGGCGGATGGATGGAGCTTCAGCTGCGTTCATAATAATTATATTTTTACATGGTAAATAATGTGCAAGTAAAAGAGTAAAGAAAAAATTAGAGCCAAGAACCACAGAATTCCTGCTGCTGAATGTGTGACTGAAAGAGGACTGGTGTTCAGTCAGAAGTCAGACAGGTGGCTCTTTTATAACCTTGGACATTCTGGATACAAGAAACTAGAAGAAAAATTGGTTGTTCCAGACATCATAAAAAAATTTAATTAAAAAAGTTGTTTGGAGAGCTGAAAAAAAAGAACATAGATCACTCAGGAGGGTCTTAGAGGCTTTAAGATGGAAAGCAACCAGGAAGATAAAACCAAAAGTCTAGAAAAGATCTGACATCTTTCGACAGTCTGTTTAGTTTTTTGTAGAGTAAAACTTATTTGGATAAACTATTCTTTGTGTTTGTATGGGAGGAGACAAATGTCTTTGTCCTCCGTGTGACTGTGTTGTCCACTATGAGCACCTTCCTGCTGCTCTGTATGTCAGAGGTAATCAGGATTAGCCTCCATCACAGATCATCCACAGCAGCTTTACGTCTGCATCTGCTCTCTCCTCCATTCCTCACATTTATGGCTCATATTCAGCTACGGGGACCTGTGGTCTCCTGCACACTCCCTTACCATCTGGAGACAACTTTGGACCTTTATGTCCTCGGGTCTGATCCAGATGTTTGGTCAGGATTGCAGTCTGTGGGGACTGTGTCCTGGACCTGTCCTGATGCAGCTTATCCCACACTGAGCTGATAATGGGATCAACCCACTGCCTCCTGGCCCTCTGATGGTTCTCCAGATGAAAGCAGGTCTGATTGGAAAGTGGTGGTATCAGTCAAAGCAGACTGTGGTGAAGAGGGATTCACCTCTGATATAAAGTCAGATGATCTTCATGGTCCCTTTGTTCCAGAGAGAATATTTAAAATGTTTTTTTTTTATCTTTTTAAGCCCCACCTGAAGATGTACAACAGGCTGATAACAGATAAATATTTATTAAACAAGGGCCAAGCTGAACCCCTGTTAATCACCCTATGACATCATCAGATCATGTCTCCTCTTTGCCGTCCTCCTTCCTCTGAGGCTCATTAAAGAACCGATCTCTTTAATCATTAAACACAACTCCTTTTGTTGTTGTTTTTGTCAGTTTCAGGGACTTTAATGCAAATATTCAAAAACCTGGAAGCCGGTCCTACTTCTAACAGACCAGAAGGTTAAAAGCTTAACCTGTTATTTTGAATTTTCTTTTAGCTTTTGATACTGGTTTAATATTTACAAGTAAACTCTAGAAACATTCCTGGATTTCCTGCACAGATAAAAACGTCACGCTGCGACAAAGAGCTTAAATGCGGAGCTAATCCAAAATGTTGCATTACTGGAGCTATCTAGATGAAGCCTCCGGTTTGAATCCCCACAGACTAACCCTCAGAGCCCCAAAACGCAACCCTTGGCCCCAGGATGCACCACTGATGCTAATAGCTGTTCACTTCTCCATCCCTTAAGATTATATTGACAAATAAAGGTTATTATCAATAACAGAAATGAGTATGTTAAATATTAATTTACCGTCTTCTATCCAAAGAACTTTTCATTGTTGATGTTCATTCATGAGCGTCTTGGAGCCAAAACCCGATGACAGCATCACCATTATACTAAATAAGATCACAGGTTTGAACTCATTCGGTTTGCTTCCTTCCACGAAGGTTCTGAGCTCTCTGGATTCCTGCAACAGAACAAAAGCATAACTAGTCTCTCTAAACCATCTGTCCTCAGCCCCTTTTACTCTGATACCTCTAAATAAATTCCATTTCAGTCCTTTTCTCTCAGGTGTCTCCTAATTGCTCCTATGCTCTGTGATTTATTTAGATATTACATCTAAAGTGGTGTTGATGCTATAGGAGGGGGTGACCCCAGAGGATCCCCAAGATTAATTTAGTCAAACTTTTCCTCTGAAGGTGGATTGATCGCAGTTGTTTCTGTGACGTTAATCTGTGCTCACAGCCCAGGACTGTGGCCCGACCTTCAGGTGCTGCAGGTTAATCCTGTTAGCTTCCCCCGGGCAGCCGCTGAGGAGATCCCAGCAGATCTGGACCGGCTTCGCCGTGCTCTGAGGCTTCCAAACCATCGGCATGCACAAGCACCTGTAGATTCACAGGTAAGGAGACTAGTAGGTGCACAGAATGATGGAGGGTGGAAGAGATAAACGTGGACTTTACTCCACAGAGCTGCTCAGAGGTCAGTGCTCTGACTGTTTGCTGCATGGCGGTTTTTAAAGCAGCTGCAGAATTGATGTGAGGATATGATGCAGCGTTTGGTTTATTGCTAAACGTTTCTGCTAAGGCTGCAGGTGTAGGAGCAGGTTTGACATGCCCATGGTTCAGTGACTGGATACCGGTAGAGAGACGGAGCTCATCGATTGAATCCAACATCACTCATTTCAGATTAGACCCCACCTGATTTCCGATCCACGTCAGGAACAACAAACAACAAAGAAAGTTGTGATATTTGTAGAGAACAGAAACATCCACTAATTATTTCTGCTACTTTGACCTAATTTTCTGGATCCCTTTGACTTTTGCTGTTTGCAGCTCAGAGATGTTTTCTCTGTTCAGGATGTAGATCTTTGTCTGTAAAGTGAGTACAGGATGATTCTATGTAACTTTAGTGACTGAATAACGCTCTGACGTCCCCGTTTCCACCAATAAGTATTTATCCAGACAGTGATAAAGCAATGCATCAGCCGTCCATGTTCCTCAGAGCCGCCTGCTGCAGGCTGGAGCTGCAGGACGTCTTGCATCAACTCTTTTGCTGAGCTGGATTATCCTAACAGGACAATCAGTGAGGATCATCGGAGTTTGAGACGGAGTCATTGTTATTGTGGGGGGGCTGCAGTCCCCTCCTCCTCCTGTATGATGGTCGCTGCTGTCTGTTTCTGATCTGAACTGCTTGGATCATCTCCCACCTGTGGAGCTTCCTGGTAAAGCAGCTTATGGAGCTCTACTATCTGAACAAGCTTACTTCTCTGCTTCCTGATGGAGGGAACTGTTGCTGTCAGAACACAAAGAATTTCATTTTCATTTTCATGAACTTCATCAGATGCTCCCTAATGTTTACTGTTTGTAAATAAAAAAACAACATCTCCTAATAGACCTCCATACTCTGGCCAGGAGCGTCCAGTATGTAAAGAGTCTGTTTAAAAGTATTTGTTCATGTTAGTCATTATTAAATTCAGTATAGAAGCAGAATGGTTGTGAGTTTTTCACTATTGATGCTCTTTTAGAGGCTGACTGCTGTTTTTTTTGAGCAGGATGTTTAACTGGGTGGTGAAAGTGGTTCCTCAACCTGCTGAAGCTCCAGGAACTGTTGAAGCTGCTGCGACATCTGCTGCTGTAAGACTCCATGTGAAATTATTCAGTACTGTGCAAAAGTATTAAACCAACCCTAGTTACCATTTCCTTTGGTTCCCAGCAGTCAGACTGTTGGACCAGTAGCTTTACAGGATTCGTGAAGATTTTTTTTCTGCTTTCTCTCTTGTTTTTTGGCCCATAAAGAGAAACATCAAACTGTGCTGATGAAGTCAGGAAATATGATTATTATTTTTCAGTCACGGACTATAGAAAACATACTGATAATGAATTTAATAACGAATACATCTTGCCACTAGTCACACTATTTTTATGTAAAAGACTAAATAGTGGAAAAACAAAGAAGTGGAAGCAGAAAAGATTTTACTTTGATACCGCAAGGAAATAGGAAATAAAAAGATGATCTAAGATCATTAAAGTTGATATTTGATCAAAGGTTTGCTTTCAGTTAGGATTCAGAACAAAGTAATGTGAAGATGGTTCGTGCTAATGCAGAACCTGTTCAATGTTTGGACGAAAAAACATGAAAAACTTTACAAAGAATTAAAAATTTGATCAATATAAGACTGTAATCAGAGCTAAACTTCATTGTTATTAACTTCTGACTGTAGGGATTGAGTTCTGGTACAAGTTGTTCATAAATTGTTCCTCAAAAGGAGAACTAAGAGCGTATTTGTGACTCTAAACATATCATCTATGACTTTGGGCAGAAAACAAGAAAAGTTATTTTGCCTCAAAATCAGGAAGAATGTTTGGTTTATTAAAAGTAAAACCTACTTTAAGGTAACTTCATTTTTTCCCCATTTGTTTTCCCTTTATTCTCCTCATTTATTCAGGAGTATGGAAAGAACAAAGAAGGTGAGGATCTTCTTCTTCTTTTGTAATATTTTACCATTTATCTATAAACTTTCCATAAGAACAGCTTCAATTATATCATCTGATCCTTACAGCTAAGAATGCTTCTGTGAAAAATACCGAAGAAGTTTCAGAAGACAGGTAAAGCATTTCTGCAACAGCTTGAACTTCATCCTTATAATGACTCAGCATATTTAAAACGCTGACCTGTGTTTCACTTGGTCTACAGTCAGAGCAGTGTTGGAGTGATTGGCTGGCTGTCTAATGGGTTTGTCAGTGCCCTGCCACAACCTCCTGGATCCCCTCTGCCCAAGGGGCCCAACTCAGATTCCCGGGTCAGTAACTAGAACCAGCAGCAGGTTTTCCTGATGCATCCAGCTGATATTTCACTGCTCTCAGATGTTTGGCCCTTTTAATAACAGTTGGGAATCCCATCAAATAAAAACAGTAAAACATGTAGTCATCAGATCATGGCAAGTTTCTGATTGGATCAGATGATAAATGATGCTATTTATCATCCAACAGAACTACTGGGATCTGTTCTTTCTAATTAAACTCATGTTATCTGCTTTTTGTTTTCTGCGCCCCAGTCAGGAGAAGATGGAGAAAGGTACAGAAGCAATAAAAAACCTATTATGTGATATCTAATGCAATATGAGAATGAAATTGAACTGCTTCTCCATCAGGACGGGAGTAATTGGCTGGGTCACTCAGGGTCTGACCAAAGTTCTGCCTCAGCCGGATGAAAAATACAGAGAGGTGACCGGGACCCAGACCACCACTGAGGAGCATACTGAGGTGAGCTTTCCTCCTCCTCCCACCAGGAGAGCATCCTGTCCTAATGGGACAGATTCAGCAATAAGGGCTTTAATTTTATTTTGTTATTTGATGATTTTAAATATTTCTGTGTCTGTCTGCAAATACATCTTATTGTAGAAGATAACAAATGTTAAAAATCATTTAGTTTTTATGATTTTTTTTATTTTCATAATAAATAATTAATATATTAGGTTCATGCTTTTCACTAAACTATGAAAATGAGAATCTTTATTGTCCCTATTAATTAATAAATAGAATTCAGGTAAATTGTATTCTAAAGTTATTTTATATTAATAAAGCAAATTGATAATAATTCAATATTCTTACAACTATAATCACTCTATTGACTCAGTTACACATTGACATTGGTACCTAAAATATTACAATGATTGAAGAAATATTAGTTGGACTTTCATAAATTAAACACAGACAAATGATTTAAACCATTACAAAATATTGACCCTTCTAGAGTCTGAGAGAAGTTTAGGTCAAGTTTACTTATCCATTATTAAGGGTAAAAAAATGAGACGGTACAAGAAAGTGTTTTAAACGGACACTTTGATGTAGACACTTCTGTACTTACAGGTGCTCGACGTGGCAACATTGCCAGGTAAGTTCTTTAAATCAAACATTTTAAATCAAAAGGACCTGATGCCTTAATAACCAATGAGATTTGTGTTCTAATGTGTTATTCTATAAAATACAGATTACGACCCTCTTCCACACATCCCTGTGGTGGATGTAGTGTCAGAGGAGGAGACGTCAGAAGTGGAGAGTTTGACCCCTAAGTTTCCTCCTCAGTGAGTAGGACCTTTTTTACCTCCTCATAGTATGCAGAACAGCTTTATTGTTCAGTACTACATTCAGGGCCGGCCTGAGGCAAACAAAAACCAAGCTACTGACAATTGTTCCCTGGCCAGTAGGGGGCTAGACGTACTTGTTAAATCTTCAGAGATAATGACTCCACAAACAGCAGATTGTGGATGATGTTCTTCCAAACCTCTCTTCTTCTTCGCTGCAGAGTGGTGAGCTGGATAAAGCAGATAATCCCTCAGCCAGTGATTTCGCCCCCTAGTGGCGTCCCCATGGAATCTCAACAAAAAGCCAAACGTACTTCTTTAGAGAAAAGTAAGAAAACATCCTGATGCTTTAGTTGCACAAAGGATAAAAAATCGGACAATTTTTTACAGTAAACTTTCATGGCGATGACATTTGTTCTTCTTCTAACCTGCAGCTCTTTCTCCTCCACCTGAATCTCTGAGTGGTATCTCACTGGATACTGAAAGCAAGGCCTCTGGGTAGGTCTGCAGTACTTGGGAAAACATTAAGCTAGTTTCCAGGGTCCCCTGTGCTGTATGTGACCCTGCTCTGAAACACCTGACTCAAAACACCTCAGCTCTCCATAGAGGACCTTGAAGCTCTGTAGAAGCACGTCCCTACCAGGAGTTCTGGACCCAAGAACCAGGGTCAGGCTCCTAGCTACGTAGAAATGTCTGCAAAGAGGTCTTTGTTAATGCTACAGGTTTTATACAGCAAATCACATAATAACAACATGACAAAAAGGGACCTTTTTTGGTCATTATTTCAAACAGAACAAACATTTCTGTCGCTATTTTAAAGAATCAAAAGCATTATAAACAGAAAAATATCTCCAAAGTGTTCTGGCTTATGTGAAGAACTACTCGTACTCGTCCTTTACTGCTTCATCCGGGACCGGTTCGTGGGGGCAGCAGTCTCAGCAAAGATTTCCAGACTTCCCTTTCCAGAGAAACCTTCCAGCTTTGCTGGGAGAAGCCAGAGGCACTTCGAGGCTACACAAGACCCAAAGTCCCTTCAGCATGTCCTGGGTCGTCTCATGGGCTTCTTCTTGAGGGGAGGTGTCTGAAAAACCTCCCGAGGGAGGTGTCCAAGGGCATCCAACTAGATGTCCTAGTCACCTCAGCTGACTCCTCTCAATATGGAGGAGGAGCGTCTCTACTCTACTCTGATTCTCATCCTGGCAGCTTCACACTTGGCTGCAAACTGCCCAGTGCATTCTGTGGGTCTTAGCAGGAGAGAGCCAACAGAACCACATCATTCACAAAGAGCAGGGATAAGATCCGTCGGCCCCTGAACCAGAGCCCTCTGGCCCTTTGCTGTGTCTAGAAATCGGTGACAGAGTGCAGACCTGTTGGAGTCCAACATGCACCGGGAACAGGTTCGACTTAATGCCGGCAATGCAGTCCAAACAGAGACCGGATGGCCCCTGGTAAAGGGCCCCTAACTCTATACTCCTGAAGTGCCCCCCATAGGGCATCATGAGACACATGGTTGAATGTCTTCTCTGGGTCCACAAAACACATCTGGACCGGTTGAACAAACTCCCATCAACCCTTGAGATCCCTGCAGAGAGTATAGAGCTGGTCCACTGTTCCACAACCAAGACGGAAACTACACTGCTCCTCCAGAAGCTGAGGTTCAACAATCAGCCAGACTCTCCTCTCCCGCCTCCTGGCATAGGCCTACCTGGGGAGGCTGAGAAGTGTGATACCCCTTTAGTTGAGACACCCTCACCCAATCCCATTTCTTATGCAGGAACCACCCCCCAGTCTGCTAGTCCAGGAGCACTGTCCTTGAGTTCCATTTTTGAAGAGGTGTGTCAGCCACAACAGGATAGATCTCATCCACCCCCTCAAAGTATTCTGTGTCCAGTTATGCAGATAGTATGCAGCTATAAGAATAACTTATTACCCCTTATTTAACAATCATTATATAACTCTGATATGTTAACCACACACCGTGGCCTGATTAATGCCAGAGCTCTAGCATTAAGAACCTGTCTGCCAACTTGAAGCAAACCAAAATAATCTATGCCCTGATCAAGAGAAATTCAAGAATAGATTAAAGCAAACTCTCTGATGTGTATCAGTCTGTAGGGGTCCCAGATACATTTCTAAGTCTTTGGGTCTTCAGAAAACCACAGTTAGAATCATGATCTCCACACTTTACTCCAGGAGCTCACTCATCCAGGAGGTCAGAGAAGAATCCAGCTCTCTGGGAAAATATCCGGTGAACTGAAAAGACAAAGTGGGTCTCTCTGTAAGATGTGTGTTAAAGGGACAGTATTCTGTGTCTGTGTTCAGATGCCTCTGTATCTCTTACAATTCTTTTACCTTAGAAACGATCCCGCAATATTAAAATCATCCTTTAAAGGGACGATTCTCAAACAGATCAAGACTTTAAGCTTTAACCTTATTAAGGCAGAGAAATGGTTACAGAGTTCAGCGATGTTGGCTTTTCCAGATATCAACATGGTTGCAGGATTAACAAAGAGCACAAGACTGACGACTGCATCAGGTTACATAACCACTAGGCACACCCCTAGAAGGAGCTGCCTTACATGTCAGCAGAAAATGTGTCACTACCTATGATAGATTGTCTAATACCATGATATCTGAAACTCTCTAAGTGTTGATGTCCCCCCTTGATGTTAATGCCAACCTATAAATGACAAAGGTATCTCTATTTTCCGACACTGTGGTGGCAGAGTGATGGTCTGGGCTGTTTTGTTTCTCCAGGATCTGGAAAAATGACCTTTGATGAAACCATGAATTCTTCTCTAAAGCAGAACATTCTACCATCAATTTGTGACCTAAATCACAACAACACTTTGATCTGCTGCAGAACAATGACCCAAAGCACACCTGCAGGTCTGCCTCTGAATGACTGACAAAAATAAATGAAGGTAAATTTATATCAATGCTGTAAGGTGAGGAATGTTAAAAAGAGGACGAAACTGAGAACATCCTCCATCGCAAAGGTCCCAGAGAGACTCCTGGTGGTCCACCTAAACCAGCAAACAGCTACCAGAACCTCCTGCGGTTTGCTTATCGCCATAAGGTTGGAGTTGAAGATAGCATCATAGACCTGCGTCAACAAACCTACTGTCAGTTAGACAAAGCAGACAGCACTGTGGGGACCATGTTCTTTCATTACTCCAAAACAGATGAAGTTCTGCTCCAGTTCTGACCAGCATTACTCCCTTCCAATCACCAATTGTTATATTGCTTATTACTCTTTTTGATAAGAACATTTTTATTATCTGAGATTAATATTTTTATTTCTTTTTATGTGATTTTAAAATTATGTCTGTGTTTTTTTATGTATATCATGTTTCTTAATAAGATTCTCTTTCTCTCTGACTGTATTTTCCCACAAAGAACTCAAACTATCCTGTATGTGAATTTACAAGCATATTGAATTCAGTAAGCTGAGTAGTGGTGACATAACACCTAAAAACTTCCAGCTTCCTGTTGCATGAAAAGAGAATGAAGTTTAGTTTTCCCACTCAGATTTCTTAATTCTGGATTGTTTTGTTTCTTCACAGAGTGGTGGATTGGTTTGTGTCAGGGCTGGGTTTGAAGATGCCTCAGCTTGTCCTTCCACCCAAAGATGAAGCTGAGGTGTTTATTCATTTGTCCTTAACTTGGTTTGATACTCAGACTTTCCAGCCTTAGGAGACTGATTCTGTGATTCTTTTCTAATGTTTCATCAGAGTCCCACCGAGGTGCTGCAGAAAGGTAAGTCCAGGTTTAGTCTATTTACTTCTACTTCTTGTTCTTCTACTCTAGAAAAGTCTGATTAGTATCTAATGGTCAAAACTCACAGTTCAAACCAATACTAGGAGCTTTCATAAAGAAGGTTTCTGACCTGGTAATGATTCAGCTTTCCATGTTGGAGCTTTTATAGTATCCTATGGACCATTTTGTTCTTCCCCTTTAGTTTGGTCGGACGGTCAGAGCCTAACTCAGTCCCTCTTCTCCTTCTGTTTCAGGGGGGAAGGCGCTGCGAGCCCCTTAAACAGCAGGAGAAGACGGCTGGGGGATGCTCTGACTCCCACAAACACATAGCAAGAGAACCAGTACACATTCTGACAGAGCCCTTCTTCTTACTAGAAGCTGCTAAGCTCAGACTATTGAGGCAGCTTTAAAAGATCCTGAACTCTCCATCGTACAGTTCCTCATACAGTTTATATGAATGTTTTTAAATAATAATTTAAGCTTGTACCGGAAAGTTTTACGGTTGTTAGATTGATTTTTGCTTGTATTTTAAATTTGCACATTTTCTGGAACACAGAAAAATTTAGCAAAATCGTCACTGATGGGAAATTTTTGTAGATTTAATGCACTTTATATATATATATAGATATGTATATTTATATATGTCTATCTCATCAAGTCTTTGAATATTAAATGGCAGCTATGATGATTTTAAATGTGTTGTGTAGCAAACTGCATTTCATCTCTATTTATTCTTGATCTATTGTTGGAAAATGTATTAAAGTTGAACTTTAATGCCTATTGCTGGAGAATTATTAATGTCTGGTGAAATATGAAATATTAAAGAGATTATATCCACAAACAGCCCCAGAGGATCACACTAAGCAAGGCATGGAACGGTACAGGGAACCATTAATATCTCACTAATGAGGCAAGCCATTTTTAGCCATTTTAGCATTTCTGTGCTCTTTCTCCATTGAAACGCTGTAGAGTCACATTGATAGGACATGGGGGCAAACACTCGGCCTAATAAGTAGACTAGGACAACTGCACATTCATCCAGTCCCATTCACACAGTCCCATCCTTACACTTATACGAACATATACAAGCACTAAACCAAACTCATTCATACACTATCCTCCTGGGTCTAGAGGCCAATCCCCCCTACGGCGAACGGGCCCACAGACTCAGGGGGAGATCCCAGACTCCCCAATGTGCGCAGGGGACAGGCAAAAAGAGGGGCTTGGACCAGCCCCATCTGAACCTACTGCTGACTAATCATCATGCCCCTTATCCTCATCCTCAGAGGCTCTGCTGGCTCCTCTATATACGCTCAATTACACCACAACTGCCAGATCTATTGGTGCCTACACATATATTAAGCTGAACACTGTTGGATCATGGAACCACAGAAACTCATAAAACAGTGATTAATGGATAGTTTACATACTAGCTAACCTTAGGAGTCTTTGACTGTATTGCAGAAATTCTGTATTTCATCTTCACATCTTGTATATTGCAGGTTTTAACCTGCCTAACTACAGAAACAACAATCTTGTAGATTCATAAAGCTTAAAGCTTCACATGAGCTTTCAGCACTAAAAGGTTTCCTCTGCTTGAATTTATTAACAGAAGAAGGGACAGAAGAGAACAAGCCAAACTTTTTCAGACTCCTCTGCACCCACGCTTTGTGCCCAGAGTGGGTAAGGTGGTGAATCCAGACTAAAACCTGCCTGTGTTTCAGTAAACATGAGTTCCCAGATCCCCTCCCTGGACTGTTCAGGAAACATCTCCTGCCCTCAAACATGTTGGATGTTTTCTGATGTTACTGTCTTAGAGATATGGTCAATCACGGAAGCAGCCCTTAAATAAAACCCCATCAAAATCAGAATCCCCTCGGTTTTTACCAGCTTGTTTTTTTCTGCTCTCTGACTGACAGGACACTGAAGTTAGCATCTGGTTTGTATGTTCAGTAAAGGACTATTTCCCAGATTTGACCCTTTATATGGCACTCATTGAGTTTTATTGGAGGACAGAACAGGGCTTCATCATTTTTGTTACATTTCAAGCAAAAAAAGCATGTAAGAAAACGCTTTTTAGTGGTAAAAAAAAGGTCAGTGTACCACAAACAGTCACTGGCCCTAATATGGTAAAAAAATAAATACAAAGAGTGCTTCTATGGGAAATTTGTGAAAAACACAGAAAGAAAAAAACATTTATTTTTTGTAACCGTGTAACCCTCAGAACATTACTGCTGATACAGGTACTTATTTTTTTGTACTTTTTCAATTAGCCTATTTACTTTTTACTTTGTATATTTTTAACTTTTGCTTTAAATTATTTAAGTAGGTAATATTAATACTGGTGTATTCTATGAAGCAGTTACATTCAGCTGTAAGACTGACCCTGCATACCCTGCAGACAACATTTTTAACTCATTAATGTCTATAGCCAAGTCATAAAGGGTTAAGAAATTTGGAGGGCATTTAAATGGCTACATTTTATGATAAAAAGAAACTCAGACAGATGAAAATTTGAGTGAAATGTTCCTAACTGAAGTCATCTTTTGAAAAAAACCTTGGAGTTGTTTACTGCGGTGGAGGAGTTCAAACATTGTGCAAATATATGACTTTACAGCAAATTCAAAAAGTGCTGCAAACACATCAGTGATGGTAACAGAGAAACACACAAAACACAGGAAAAGGGAAAATGCTGCAAAAGGCAAAAACAACTAGTAGTTAAGAAAAGCGACATACTAGCTCCAGAAGGAAGCTTTCTGTTGTTAGTTCATTTAACATAAGGACCTCTCAGCATTTACAGCTGGATTTTAGGAGTTATAAGGAATCCCACAATCCTTAGCATAACAGAACATATAGGCAAAGCCAATCCTACAGTAAAATTACCAACTACAAATTATTTCTAGTGCACTCTGTGTGGCACCTTTGAATATACACATCTTCAAACATACCAGAAGACCAGTGTAGCTCTCATAAATATTGCAAAATAATAAACACACCTCCATCCCATAACCAGTTGGCTCTCTGTTTGTTCGAGTCATTTTAGAACCTATAAAGTAAAACAGTTTTCCATTTTCTCTGTATTTTCCTGACTTATTCCTCTGCAGCTTCATCCAAACTCCAGCCTGATATGGTTCTGGAGGACGTGGAATCAGATCACGAGGGCCAACAAACATGTGAAAATCCCACTGAAGCTGCAGAAACTCAGAGTCCAACAGGGATCCAGCAGCAGCAGGAGGAGGCAGTGATGACACCATCCAACCCAGTCCAGTGTCCTGGAAACTGTGCGCCTAACCCGGAGGACCCAGCATTAGACAGCCTGACTAAAACATCACAGGAAGATGCTGAGACTCAGACGGGCCGATGGACTCCATTTATTGAAAGCATCAAGAAGGAGGCTGAAGATGTTGCTTTGGCCACTATGGAGGAACGGTAAGAAAGGTGCAGAGACCTGCCTTGGAGGAAGGTCTTCTCCTGCTTTAAAACAACATCCATATAATATGATGGATAACCCCGACCTCCCACAGCCTGTTTCAGGAGCGCATCGAAATGGCCCGTCTGGCTGAAGAGGTGGCCCGGCAGACAGCAGAAATGGCTGTTAGACAGTTGGCCAGTGAGGGAACGTCCTTTAAACTCTCACTAGAGAGCCAGGAGCCGTTGGAAGAACCTGAAGCTGAGTAAGGCAATCTTTGCATTGGAGAAATGTAGAAAATTTGGAATAAACAAAAACATTTCTCTTTAAGAATGTAATAAACAGATTGTCTTTCTGCTTCCAGGCTGCCAGAAACACTAGAAGAAGAAAGTAAAGTGGAGCGAGAAGAAGACACAGAGTAGGTTCCCATTCAGGCTGGTTCCACTGGGCTCAGAGATCATTTGCTAAATGACAGATATGTATTTTTAGACATTTTTATTCATGCTCAAGAGTAAGAAGTTTATATTCACCAGATTTATTTGCTTTTGAATCCCAGATCATGATGTCATGACTTTGTAAATTCCTGGTAGGTTCATCCTAAACATCGTAGGTATGTGGAAGCACTGGAGGCCCTCCTGTGGATGTGTTGTTGTTGTGGATCTGGTGTAAACTGTTTAAACAGACCCAAGATCCAAAGCTAAAGACCCCATTCGCTGCTGAAGCTAGAAGGGAGCCATTATCCAGAATAAAATGATTTCTAGACCAACATGGGGTAAAAGGGCCACTTACATAGGAATGCAACAGCTTGAAGGCAACACAAAAAGCCGATTAGTTACAAGAGGCACCTTCATTTTCAGAGACATGTTGTGTGATTCGATAAAACAAACACTGAAATATTTGGAAGCAAAGAGCATTTATGCATTGGGAGCTGGAGAACACCACCTGAAATGTGAGGTATGGTGGTGGCAGCATTATGACGTGGGTAGGTTTTGCTCTGAGAGGA
>JAUZNJ010107322.1:0-20472 GCA_034780135.1 Jordanella pulchra | reverse complement strand
CAAACATTCGACCTGAAGCTTGCCAGGAGCTTGTGGATGGCTACCAAAAGCGCCTAGTTGCCGTGAAAATGGCCAAGAGACATGTAGCCAAATACTAATGTTGCTGTATGTATATTTTTGACCCAGCAGATTTGGTCACATTTTCAGCAGATCCATAATTAATTTATGAAAGAACCAAACTTTATGAATGTTTTTTTTGTGACAAACAAGTATGTGTTCCGAAAATTATTGGCAATCAGCAAGACACACTATAAAAACTGCTGCCTGCAACATTCTTCAGCATGATTGGTTTGGCAGTGATGGTGTGGGGTCGCATTTCTTTGGAGGGCCGCACAGACCAACATGTGTTTGCCAGAGGTTGCATGATTGTCATTAGATACCGAAATTAGATCGTCAGACCACTTGTGAGACCATAAGCCGGTGCAGTTGGCCCTGGGTTCCTCGTAATGCAGGACAATGCAAGACCTCGTGTGGCTGGAGTGTGTCAGCTGTTCCTGCAAGATGAAGACATTGAAGCTATGGGCTAGACCACCTTTTCCCTAGACCTGAATCCGGTTGAGCACATTTGGGATATCATGTCTCATTCCATCCATCAGTGTCATGTTACACCACAGGCTGTCCATTAATTGGTAGATGGCTTTAGTCCAGGTCTGAGATGAGATCCCTCAGGAGACTATCCACCACCTCATCAGGAGCATGCCCAGGCATTGTAGCGAGGTCATACAGACACATGGAGGCCTAACACAATACTGAGCCTAAGTTTTACCTTTTTTAAGGACATTCCATCAAAGTTGGATCAGCCTGTAGTGTGGTTTTCCACTTTAATTTTGTGTGTGACTTCTAATTAAAGCCTCCATTGGTTAAAAGTTTGTTATCAGAGCATTCAACTTTGTAAAGAATTTTTTTTTTATGTGGATTTTATTCATTCAGATCAAGGATGTGTTATTTGATTGTTCCCTTTATGTTTGTGAGGGGTGTATATACATTAAATGGAGTTAACAGTTCTTTATCTTTGGTTACAAAGATGACTCCTAGATAACTACAGAGACATACTCTATCCCATTAAACAAAAACTAATTCTTAGTCCTATCTAATTGTAGTATATTATGGTGCATAAATAATTGCTGTATTTTTATTGTCAGGTTTCAGTTAACCTAAGCTCAAAATATCAAAGTAGGAAATTCCACATAATGGTATCAATACTGATTTTGCTGGAAGGAGGTGAAAAGCTCGACCCGGGGATGATCCTTTTGAGGTGGAATGGTAGCTCTATCAAGCGCTAAACTTCCTCAACAAGCTTTCTTTCCCAACATGTTTTTCCTGTTCAGGTCACAGGTGAAGGAGGCCACTAAAGGTGCAACTGCTAAATAAATTGGTAAAGATGAGGAAAATAATGCAAAATTATGAAGAAGAGAATATTTCAGAGTCAGGGAATCTAGCCAACTGGTTATCTATTTGTTCTCAGTAGGAATTCCAATGTAGAGATAATAATCTGGTTCTCTTTGCTGCCCAACACAACAATTATCATCTTAAACCCTCCAAAGAAAGACAGTTGAAATTAGTCTTTATGATCATATATGTGGTAATGATAAATGAAGTTCTTTTTCTCAAATTTTCTTCTTATTTATTTTGCGAAACATTTGTTTTTTTATGAACAGCACACACCTTAAAGTTTTTGTTTGTTTCTTAGAAGAGAAAATGAAACCATGAAAAGTTTTTGAGGTTTTGATGTAAAACATTCGAGATTCGCCATTGTGTACCAGATATTCATGTGAAAAAAAGGACACACTTGCGAGTTTTCTACAGAAGCTTTAATAAGTTTAATCAAACTTGTACATTTTGTAGTTTTGTCTGGGTTTTAGTACAGATAAGTCGACTCAAAGGCTTTAAACAGGGAGTTTCAAATTGGAGTGAAATGAATCTCTAACTTATCAGTATATTGAAAATATAATGACACACCGTTAGAAATCTCATTAATTATATAAAATGGACCTTTTCAACTTCTACAACAAAACAAACACAAAAACATTCTAACACTCCCCTTAGAAGTTAAAATGATACACTTCTTGTGTTACAAATTGTGTTTTTTTGTGTTTTTATAAAAAGCCTTTTCTAATGAAAATTCATCTTAAAGTCTAACTGATGCTGAAGTGCATTTGCAGGTGGTGAGACCATTTAATTAGCCCTTTGATTGTATGCTGCCTGATAACTTGAGCTCAGAGACACTGCATCTATTCATAGGAGTATATCTGAAAAGAAATCAGTTTATGCTGACAAAAGCTACAGATTGCATTGCCCTCCAAAGATGAATTTAAGAGAAAGGTTTGACCAAAAGAAAAAAAAAAAAAAAAAAAACTCGTTTTGAATTCTGCACAGGATTGGTTCCATGACTCATGGACATTGAGTCTTTGGTCAAAGCTACAAGTTTAGTTTTTAACTCAGCAAATTTAATTAATTATTTTTTTCTTTTGCATTTACTGGTTTGAGGATGGCTCTTTGTTGGGACAGTCTCCATCTTCACCCCCCTGTTTAAATTGAGGAGGACTCTGTGGAATGTGACAGGGCTAAGACACTACACTGTCAAAAAAGAAGAAAAAAAACATGTTAGATAGATCAGCAATAGGTCTTAGTTAGGAACTATCCCTTCAAGCCATCCTAACCTTCATTGGGTTTCCCAGCTGGGCTCTTAGAAGAGACCGCAGTCTTTCAGGTTTTCTTTGATGATGATGTCAGTTACAGCATCAAACACAAACTTGACGTTTTCTGTGTCTGTAGCACAGGTCATGTGCGAGTAGATTTCTTTGATGTCTCTGCGCATGTTCAGGTCCAGGAACTGGATTTTGATGTAGTTACCTGCATCCTCATAAGTATTGGGGCCTTTGCAGGACAAAGGGAAAATAGAAGTTAAGTTAGCGTTTTGTAAATTCTTTTGACATACATACAGTACATCCTATGTATGTATATATGTTTGTATGTATGTATGTATAGATGGATGGATAGATGATGGATTAGATGATGATTGATGGAGACCTCACCATCATACTCTGGGAAACACATGCTGAGATGAGCTTTCTTGATCTTCTCAATGAACACGTCCTTCTTGTTGAGGAAGAGCACAATGGAGGTGGCTGCAAAGTAGCGGTGGTTGCAGATACTGTTGAACAAGTGCAGACTCTCGTGCATTCGGTTCTGAAAGTAGACAGCCTTTTAAGCGAACCACTTTTTGATTTTTCATCATAAATTATTATTTAGAATGGTTCAATTTGTCATACCACTTCGTCATCCTCCACCAACACCATGTCATATGCGCTCAAAGCAGCAATGAAGATGATACAGGTGACACCTTCGAAACAATGAATCCACTTTTTCCTCTCTGACCTCTGGCCACCAACATCAAACATTCTGGATCAAAACAAAAAGGACTTTATAATCATCCTTAGAGAGCTAAACTCTGTCTTCTGAGAAATAACGAACAAACTCACCTGAAGTTAAGATCTTTGAAGGAGAACTGGGTCTCAATGATACCAGTGGTTTTCACTCTTGATCTCAGCACATCCTGCTCAGTGGGGACATAGCCTGGTTGGACCAGTCGCTCCAGGTCATTAAGGTAGCTGTTGGAAAATTGTATGATGTAAAATGACTTTTTTAAGATTGCCTAAACCAGGGGTCTCCAACTCTGGTGCTTAGGTGCATCCCTGCTTCAACACAACAAAATCAAATGACTAAATTACCACTTCAATATGCATCAGGTTTGGCAAAGGTCTGGTAAAGAACGATTTATTTGTTTCAGCTTTGTTGGAGCTGGAATGTATCTTAAACACGCAGAACAGTAAATCTTGAGGACCAGGGTTGGAGATCCCTGACTTAAACAATGCTCAAAGTTGTTGCTTACTATCCAGCTGAGTCGTTGAGTTGGTACTCTGAGGCCCTGTCAAAGCAAGCCTGAATGCCAGAATCCTTCCACAGACGGAGAATGATGTCTGACAGTTCTTTGGGCATCGTTCCTTCCTCAATGGTATCTGCAAGGTGCATCAGTTTCCTGGCATCATCCTACAGGATGAAACCAGGCGGATAGTTATATTAAGGAAGTTTTACTGAGAACCAAAGAATCAGCTAGAAGTGCTTTGTTACCTGCTGATCAGGGTGGCCAAAGTTAATGTTGAGAGTGTTCATAGCCTTCACGATTGCCATTATAGACTGCAGAGTGTTGCTGTAAATGATGGTGATGAACTCCAAGCACTCTTCAAGCGAGTAACCATCCTTATGGATAATTCTGGATGGACAAAGCACAGTGCGATTCAGTTCATTCAGTCGGAACAAAAACATATAAAATATAGCTTAGGTTCTTACTTCATCTGTTTGACAATGGTGCTCTTGCCTGATTCTCCAGCCCCTATTTGAAAGAGGATATCAGAAGATTTTTTTGCATGTTTTACTGAAATGTACTCACATTTTCTCAGATTAAAAAAACAAACAAACAAACAAAAAAAAAACGACATGCTGGTTAATGTCTAAGAACTCAACTTTGGTGTAGTTACCAACATCCGTATGAGAACTGGTATTTTTTATTTATGTTTGTTATGTATTTGATTTAATCCCAACAGAGATGAACCCAATAAGGGATAAATAATACTTCTTAATTTAGCCTTTATCTTTTTGTTTTGACCCTGACCCATATCATCAATGGGGGAACATTAAAAATATCTGAAAAGGGTTGCTTTGTGTTTATACATTTTTAACAATCTTAACATTTTTTTAAAACATTACAACTCACTTATTTTCATGCAAAAAGAAACAAAAATAAAGGCATGTATTTATTGATATATATATTTTTTAAAGAATGTAAAATAAAATCTCTTGAACTATATAGCTGCTCAATTTCTCTAGTTTATGCTGAATTCTTGAGATGTAAACATTACGTTGCTATAACTTTGTTTGGGTTTGATGGTTTGGGTTCACTGTCCTTCAGTGTTAATCCCTTTGTGCCGGAGGACGTGTTGAGTCAGGATTAACAGAAGATTGGCTTCACTGATTATCTGAGTGTCTCAGCAATTCAGTGACACCGTTTATTAAGCTCCTACTTGACTTGGACATGCATCTTTACATCCCAGTTAAAGACTTTCAAGCTGTAGTGAAATACAGGTTGGAAATAAACAAGGTTTAATATTTGCAATTGCATGACTGGTCAATGTGATATGTGAGAGCTGAGGGCAAATTTCTAATGTTATGAAATAGCAGTGAGGTTACTCATCTTTCACACATAAACTAAAATAATCAAACATCTGGGAAAGGCATTAACTAGATTATGAATGATTACAGCCATCACCTCTGAAGCACCGCTCCAACAGGTGTGTCTTTACCTAGTAGTAGCAGCTTCACAGTTCTTGCATCCTTGTCTGCATCCTCCTTCAGCTTCTTCTCCAGCTCCCTGGAGCGTTTCTCTTCAGCGCTGGCTCCGGCCCCCATCCTACTTTTCCCGGCTTGGTTCCCTGTCTTTCAAAAGCCAAGTGTCAGGAAAAATGGAAGCAGGTCCCGGGTGGCTGCTCACCTGCTACTGTCTGACCGGTGCCTTCAAGCACGCAGCTGATGCTCCAACTGCCTGCAGCTGGGGATTGTTTGAGTATTTTTTCCTGTCACAGGGAAGGATTTGGTGCTCCAAAAGCCCACCTGACCAGTGGTGACCAATGGAGGACAAGGACAATACAGTTACAGGGCAAAGGTGTGAAGGGAAGGACACATATATCACTGCAGGAGTGCCATAACCTTTAGGGTACTTTGCTGCGCTCAGCGGAAGATGAACATCGGCTCAAGTGCTTATCCCATGCTCTTCTTAGGCTCTTTTAAAAGAGAGGCCTGTATAACTAAACAAGCCTGGTTCATGTCTTGTTCAAGTTCAAGGTTTAATGTAACTAGAAATGAAAATAGAAGTTATACTAATTATGGTTTTAGATTTCTGCAAGATGGAAGGCTGAAATGAGATTGCCACAACCAACACAAAATCAAGAAAAATGGACATTAACAGTGCCGACTTTTTGGTTAAATAATGAGACAAACGCACAAGAAGCAAAGAAGTGTCCAATTTATTTTTTTTTTTTTATTGGATCCAAGAGCCTAAAGGGGTGTTCTGAAGTGCTTAAAAAGATTTGCAGTTTCACCAGACAGATCTCATTGACCTAAATCTGGAGGTGGTTAAGGATCCTAATCCACTCACACTTTCAGTCCTGTGTACATGAATGTACAGTGTGAGTTTAAAGTTGTATACGCTCATATTCTGGATCACAGCATTGTTACACGTGTGTGAACTGCAAAATACGTCTCTGAACTAACCAACATGTTAACTTTAGCACACGAGTAAAACACATATAAAAGATCAGACTGTAGAACATAACATCACTCATGTACCGTACTGTAAGTGGGCACAAATGCAGTAACATTATACTGTATTTGCTTCCCCTTTTGAAGTAGTTTTCTGTTACTAGCTCCATTTTGGATTGAATCATTTTTATTATTTAGTAAAAGGTAATCGTAGTTAGTCATCAAATGCTATTGTTTTATTTTTTACATCGACACAAAACTAGCTTCATGTGAGGAATTTGAACATTTCTTTCTTCTGCAGCAGCTGTCATCATACAGCATAAGGAAGATCATATAGTTTGAGGTCAAAAGAGTTCGACAAACTTAATTTAAGCCTGTTTTAGTATCTTATACCAAATCAAGTTCTAATCTTGCTAATCAATGCTTTAAAGAGTGATTTAACAGGTAAATTTAATCTACCTCCATATAATTATTCAGTATAAATCCAGCTATACTGCAAGGGCCTTAGAGGTTTTTATGGACCAATAATAAATAGATATCCAGAAGATCAAAAAACATAGGAGGCAGGAAATTGACCGATTGACTCTTGAGTTGAATCTTAAAAATGAGGGTGATGAATAGGAGGCCTACCAAGAGTTGGAGCCTATCAAGATAAAATATTGAAAATACTGATGGAAACATCAACATTGAAAAAAAAGGGTTTATTTTTGTAAAGATGATGAAGATTTTATTCTTTGCTTACTGGGAGGTGTGTAAATAATTCCTCAGATACCATCACAATGTGATTAAATCCCCTAAAAAATCCCGATACTTGGAACAAAACAAGTTTTCTAATTCTTCTATAAATTTGTGTTTAAAAAGTATGTATTGAACAAAAATAATGCTACTGTTGTAATTTTTACTTTAATATTAACTCCTGTAAAACACTAGAGAACACTTGTTATTATAAAATATAGAGCTTTAATTTATTAGTTAGCAACATTGACAAGGAAGAAAAGATATAAGTTTTTACAAGTCATTACATTACCACCAAATGTGCTTATTATACATTAACTCACAGACCTGTCATACAGAGAAAACAGATTCACAGAACAGAAAAGCAGACCTGTGTCCTTTCTCTACTTCTTATATCTGACAATGAGAACTAAAAAAAGAAAAACAAACAAACAAACAAACAAAAAAAAAAATCGGCCTTTCTGCATTTCCCAAAAAATAAAAAGGATCTGAATTCCGACAACAAAGACATCCACGGCAACATTTCAGACGAAAACACTACATACATACACTGTACATGCCATGCACATTTAAAATTCACTTTCTGAAGATTGTGGTACTTTTTTTTTTTGTTTGTTTTTTTATTTGCCGTTAGTAAGAAGTCTGTGGCACCAGTTATGAAGGATGGCTTCATACCCGAACAAATAGAGCTGCTGAAGCTCTATTGTAACCAGATGATACATAAAGTACAGCACCAGTTATCATAGCACTATAAATCTGCACAATTGTGAAGACTGATTACATTATTTTCATCAATATTTACATGAATACCGTAGGAATGGAATAAAAGAAATCTACTCTGCAGTGAAAAAGTATAACATTTTTTCTGATCAACATTTTCTAATCATGAAAAGTACTTGTGTATATAAATAATAGCTAGATATAGTCCAAATTATTAATTTATTGATTAAAACCGATAAATCAATCCTAACTTGCCTGGCTGTGTGTGACCAAGTTATCATCTTTGACTGGTCACTTAAGTTGAGTTTCACCATCTAAACCAAGGATCTGGTTACTGAACGACATGAAGGGTCCAGAAATGACTTCAAGCCTGCCAACGCCAAGTAGGCCAAAATATCTCAAAGGGAAAACAGCCTGACATGAGCTAAGAAAAACTCAAGGACAAACAATTATTGATTACTTTGCTTTCCCTCAGTACGGCAAGGGTAACAAAACCATGTCTAAGCCTTTTGAACTCCAAGAAACCAAAGAGAGAGTCCTTATCAACAAGTGGAGAAAGCAGGAAAGAGTTGAGAACCTTCCCAGAGGTGGCTGATCCGTACTAGTTATCCAGAAATTCATAACAGCCCAGAACAACACCAAAAGCCCTGCAGGTACCACATTCTTCAGATAAAAATCAGTGTTCATGGCTTAATAATAAGAAATAGTCTGGGAAAAAACCTGGCATCCAGGGAAAAGTTACAAGGTTAAAACTAATGCTGAATAAGACAAACAAAAAGCCCCCCCTCAAGTGAGCTAAAATTCTGTTACATCTGAAATCAAAACAACAATATTGTTAAAAAAAAAAAAAATCAAACCAAAAAAAACCCAGATTACCAAAAAACAGGGAAACATGTTGGTGGTATAGTAGTTTGATGTTCAGAGGGCTTCTTTGCAGGACCATGGCAACTTGCATTAGTTCATGGATACATTAGTTCTACCCTTTAAAAACACTAAAAACCACAAGCTCAAGCCCCCTTGGATGATGGACCAAAGCAGACTAACAAGTCCATCTCTGAATGACCAAAGGAAAACAAAAAAGGTAACTCGCAAGAGTCTAGTTAAAGTATTGACCTAAATCTTGGCATCACTTTAAGGAGGCTGTTTGTGTTTGAAATCTTCTCCAGTTTGGCAGAATTAAAACAAAAAGTGGTTAAAAATCTTCAGAGAGATGTAAACAGCTGATATATATATTTTTTTACATGACAGACGGGTTTGGATTATCTTTTTTCCCCCCCATTAACAATAAAACAATGGAAGGCTGCATTTTGTATTTACTCAGCTTAATTGTGCCTGGTATTAACACCTGCTTAGTGATTAGAACCATTTAAGTGTAACAAAACAGCAAAAACAAAGTGAACTTTTCACAGCATTGTTATTATATAGGGTGTTTAACATGTTTAAAAATAAAACTTTCTATAGAAATAAAAAAAAAAAAAATAAAAAAAAAAAAATCACCAATCTGTCAACAAAAGGTGCTTTCTCTAATATATATATTTTAAATCACAGACTGACATATAGCTGCCTGCTAGAATAACCTATCTCTACAGAAGGGACATTGTTCTGTTTTGAGCTTTAGCCTCCAAAAGCCTCTAACAAGATGTTGAGAACACAACAATGAGATGTGATGTTTACATACAGGCAAAAAAAACAGAAAAAAAAAACAAATAACACAAAAAAACAACACTTGGCAGCAACGTATCATGGAAGAATAGGAACAGTGCAGTTTGCTATCTTTCCTTGTGGCCAGTCAGCCTGTTGTGAAAGGGCTTTAGATTCACGCTCCTAGGAGCTTGTCACGTGCTGCTGCAGTTTATCTGCATTCCTACCATCATTATGAAAGGTAGTTTTTTTTCTGCCTTATTTACACTTCATTAGTGTCCACCTTTTGCAATGACCGTTCTGGTGAAGACACTTGAAAGGCAAACCAACAGGGTTTTCTGGTGTGATTCCGATTTTAGACACAGGGCAATGCCAGCAGTCAACTGATCCGACATCACTGCCCCAAAAAATAGGAAGTTTATCCACTCTAGTCCGTGTGGATGTCCTTAAAGTCATGGGGAATAGTTGCGGTTAAAAAAAAGGAAACACCAAACAAAGATATTCCCAACATAATAAACACAATGTCATAAACAATAACGCTAATAATTATAATAACAATAATATTATAACAATATTTGCACGGATCTATTCACAAAAACGTGTTTTCTAGATAGGTAGAAAGAATTACTTTGTACAACCTACAATAAATATTGTGTTTGTTCTTCCAACTGTTACATACAAATTGTGTGACACTTTTTTTTTTTTCCAATGGTCTGTTGAATGGAGTCGTTTCCCTTAAATAAAGGGGTGCGAGAGGAAACAAGAAGGTAGACAAAGGGTGCTGTTTGAGCGTGACAGGCTGTCAATCTGAACTCTTCATGTCTCTGCTGAATTTGTCTGGTCCTCATGATGCCGACGATTGCGAGGCTTCTTCTGCTCCTTCAACTCCTTCAGGGTTTTGGGTTTGCCATCCCCGAGGGCGTCGTCCCCGTGCTGCCAGTAGTCCTTGCAGTATTGGTTGATCAGCCCCATCTCCGGCTGGCTGAGGATGGTCAGCAGGTCCTTGTACTGCCCGACACTCGGGGTCCATGTGCTGGACTGAATCTGGGGGAGGGCAGGGTTGCCCGTATCCACCAGCACATTGTTGACCGTGCGACTGGAGAGGACAACAAGCTGCAGCTTCACCAGGGTGTGCTTGAAGTTCTTCTCTGTGGACGTGCAGTGGTAGATGCCGCTATCGGAATATTGCAGCGAGCGGATTAGAAGACCTTGATCGGTTTTCAGGATGCGACCCTCGGAGCGTATCTGGGCAGCAAAAGGAAGGCAGTTTCACAAATCACAGACAAACGCTGACAGAGTATGGTAAAACATTCATTACCAGATGAAAAAGGTTAATAAATGCTGTGCAATCTTAGTATATTATTGGACTATGACCTACATTTCTTTTAAACTTCAAGTTACAAAGTTTACAAAGAAACATCCATTGCTGCAAATATAATTGCAGGCTTTGTATGCCTCTACCATCTTTGCACTGTTTGTCCAGAGTTCCAGCTCAGTAAGACAACATTAAGAGCATTTATGAAAATAAAAATAAAAGATTACCATTTCTCAGCCCTAATAAACTTGGATTTAAATCTTTCCACTTTAGCTGGGACTGTATGTTTGAGGCCAATGCAGAAAAGAGAACCTTTTCTCCGATGTAAAGTCTTTTGCAGAAATCGTCTTTTCTTTAAGATTGTCCTGTATCTTAGACTAGCTTTCTTTTACAGGTTACAGCCAGGTGCTGCCACCACCACGTTTTACAGAGGGGGTAGATTTATTTTTCAGCATGATATGAAGTACTTGTTTACCATCATACTTCTGTTTTATATGTCAGCCACACTACAAACTGCAAACAGAGCTTCTTACAATTTTTTCAACCTACTTTTTTTTTCTTCTCATTCTTCCACATAGGCTACATTGATGGAGTCTACATTGATGGAGTCTAGTTTCTAAATTGGATTAATTAAGTAACTTAAAATCTGACGTATGTAAAAGGAGGGGAGCATACAAGTCAAAACCATTTCCACATAGTCACCTCTTTCCTCCTGTCACTGTTTTCCTTCTGCAGGTGCCACTTCAGAGAGACATGAGGAGAGCGAGCTTGGCACTCCAGGAACGTGGTACTGCCCTCCACTCCATACTGAACTGTCTCCAGTGTATTTTTATTTGCTATGAAAAAAGATGTATAAAGTGATACTTAATGCCTTTGTGTTACAAATAATTCCAGAAAACCATCTTGGAACATAGTGAAACTCACCATTTGAGTTATAACCTCTACACTGGCGGATTGGGTTTCCATACTTTACGTCTTGTCGCCGGCTCCGTCTAAAAGGTCGAAACAAGAGCGTAAAAATAAAGTTCAGCTTAAGCACACTTTTAAAATATCCTGTGCTGCAATAATCCTGAAAGATAATATGAACCTGCTGTGTATGTAAACATACAGTCTGCTTGTCTCACCTTTTCTGTGAGGCAGAGTATCTGGAGCAGGACTTGCCATCCCAGGCACAGTATGGGTCCCGGGCCAGACAGCAGTCAGCACAGGCTTCGCCATACACATCACAGCGGTGCAGAGCAAGGTGGGTTACACCCAAGACGGAGCCTACATAGAGTTGTTGCTGTTAAAAGATACATAAAAACAGAACCAGTAAGTGAAGGAGTGGATATTTGTACAGCTGACCCATAATACTCTTAAACTCTTTTAGTCTTCTTCTACTCTTAAATTTTCGAATCTCAGAAAGAAAATCGTTTAGAAAGCACCAACAAAAGCGGAACTCGTACAATGCTTTGACTCAGTTTTAACTGCTCTAGTCTAAGAAAACAATCTAGAAAAAGCCATGGCTAAAAGTAGTTTAAAAAAATACAAATACTATTTCTTCTGTATTTGATGATAAAAGTGAGATTGTTTTATCTTATCTGCTTGTATATTTCCATTTGTTTTGAATTTCTTGACCCACTCTCAACTTTATTTCATTCTGAGAGGATCCTTTTCAAATAGAATTTAAGGTTAAAACCCTTTACTTAGCAACATGATGAAAACTGTCAATACTTGTAAACGTGCATTAAACAGGTTATGGTTTTGTTATTTGGTAACTTACCCGTTTAGATGAAATCTTCATAGTGGTGATTGGGGTGGGAACCTGAATTGAGAAATAAAATTTAAAATAAACACAGGGTAAAAAAAAAAGCCAAAACAACTTTAAAACATACAACAGTAGAGACACATCAGCCAACCAAGCAGACATTTGGCCCCATTTCCCCTTGATTATTTCCTGTCTGTGTTTGGCAGGTAAAATAAGAAAGCAAAACAAACAAACAACCACCACCACCCAAAAAAAACAGAAACCCACATTATCCTCCGCTAATGATAAAATGCACAAAAACGTAATAACTTCTATATTAGGAGCTGTATTTATTTTTATGGAATTTTCTTCAATTTCATAACAACTGGACAAGAGCTAGGGAGATACACTGAGAGACATTAACTGGAATAATTTCCTTTTCTGTTGGACTCAAATTCTGCCGCATGCTGTTTTCTATTCTTACAGTTCACAGGAAATAAAACTAATCGGTTAAAATTCAAATTGGTAAGTCATATAATAAAGAATACTGAAATTAAGCGTGGGTTAGGCCAAGCCGTACTGCTTCTCTTTGAAATATGAAAAATTATTTCTGGATCCGTTTTTTTTTTCCCCAGACTGACCTTGAACACCTCCACCTCCTCCAGAACCAACTCCTCTGTCTGCAAGTCATCTCTTGGCAAGACAATGACTTTCTGGACCGTCCCACGATCTACAAAAAACAAAAACATTTTTGCTTTTTATTAGAATGGAGTCACATCATTCTTAGAAGCATTCAGGTTAGACACACAGCTCGTAATTATAGAGTTCTGTTTAAAATTGAATATTTGCAGTAATTTCTAAATATTAGAGTGTAAAGAATAAAAGCACCAACCTGTCCCTAGGAAGAGCACCTCATAGCTTCCATCAGCAGCTCTAACTTGGTCAACAGCAAGTGTGGTGAACTCATAGTCCACGTTTGTTCTGACCACTAGGGGGCGCTTATGAACCGGGTAAACAGAGTTGTACATGGTGGGATGGTTTCTCATGAAGTTGATAACCTCATCTGGGTAATCCTTTGTGGATTTCATGTTTGGAGTGAATGTACCTCCAGGACACTATTGACAGATGGAACAATTTAATGTTAAATCTGCTCCTCTGCCATTTATCTTTCCCCCATTTGTGGATTATGTCATCGACATTGTTTTTTTTGTTGTTTTGAACTCACAGTGCCAGGTCGAGGGTAGGGGATTTTCCCAGAGTACGCCACCCACTGGTAGTTGGGCCCTTCTTTGTGGGCAAAAGGCCCATTAAAGACCATACGGATGTCAGCCATGGAGTAGACGCACACCGCCGAACCTTTGAACACAGATCTGTATGGAAACAGACGAGAACAAGTAATTGCAAAGATATTAACAAAGCAGGATCCAGATTCGTTCACACCCAGATGTTAATTACTGTGAGAAATAAATGTGGCTTCTCGGTCTGATTTCCTTCCCACATATTAGGTCTGCCTTTTTTTTGCAGGAACATCATGACGCACCAACATTCAGGCCGACTCAACCAGAGTCAAGTTGTCTACAAACACCCACTTACTGCTAAATTAAAAAAAAAAAAAAAACGGACTACAGGCTCCCACTGCTTCACGCTGGTGTATATGTTTGTAACTCCTGTCATGAGCCGCCATCATTAGCACCACACTTGCTTTTAACAGCTGTGCTCAAATGCTTTCAATGCATGATAGCAAATGCAGAAGGGAAAATATTATTTTCTCCATTACATTAATCAAAAAGTGTTTATTATGACTCAGTGAACACCTTTTCCTGACCCGTGCACGGATAGAGTCTCAGTTTACAGATTTAAAGGAGTCACGTATATTTCTGAAGGTTCTGCATCCAAGTAGTCAGTATCTCACCTACTATTGGAGCAATCATACATTTTGAGTGGCAGACATGACAAAAAACTGTTTTTAGATCCAACTACGACTAATTGACAGATACAGATAGCCAAGATGTAAGTAAAAGGAAGCCATTGAAAAAGCACTTGCAGTTAAAATGTCAAACAAAAACAAGCACTGGTGCAGAAAAAAAAGCAAAAACAAGCAAACACTGACATAAAGGACAGCTAGGAAAGACAGGTGACTGGCCAACTGGAATATATCTAAAAAAAAAAAAAAAAAAAAAAAAAAAAATATCAGATCGTTTTCCAGTCAGTAAACGCACCACATTAAACTGGCTTAACAGCTACAGTGTTTGATGAGGACGCTGATCAGAGGGCAGAAGAATAGAATAGAATAGAAATCTTTATGGTCCACCACGGTTGAAAATTGTCTTTGGTTCACCAGACTAGCAGTATTAAAATACTGACAACAATTAAAAACAAAAATATGCAACGTAAATACAGATAAAAGCTTTACTTTTAAGACTTCAAACTGTCATTTTTTCATTTTCTGTAGGATATTTAAATGAAGTCAGAGTAGGAAAAATAAATAAATAAATAAGTATAACGATTTAAGGAGAAACTGTATCTTTTAAATGGCAGAATATCAATGAATCTTTCACACAAACAACAGAGGAGGAGAGAGCGAGACCTTTAGCAGACAGGAGGGAGGCTGAACATATTACAGCTGGAGTTTGGAGTTTTTTGCTTCTCTTTGGAAATGTACGCATCCACTTCAAAAAAATCTCAGTTAATTTTGGGTCATATTCTCTAGGGACACCCCCCACCACACACACACCCACACACACACACCCACACACACACACACACACACACACACACACACAGCTTTTTGTGAGTTATCTCCAAGCGTTAACAGATCAGATCCTAATATTACTTATGACCTTCTCTACAGATTTGTGTTACAATAATATATATATAGTCTCCATTTAGTGACTGACAATCCACTATCAAATCTGACTGACTCTATTAAAGACTTTCACAGAGTGGCGCCTCTCTCTGCGCTGAACATTCACTTTTCTGTCTCCTTGAAATAGGCAGATTCTGACTAACCAATGAAGCTTTGTGACATTACAATGAGCAGGCACCTTGTGGCTGAGTGGAAATGAGCACGTACTGCTGACAGACACTAAAGTACACCTAACATCCACACTTAAATTAGAGTTTAAAGAAGCCATTACTCACCCTGAAACTGAGAAGACTCCATAGATGACTGGGTTCCTTGTGTCTTGAGTTGGCTGGATATACACATCCCCTGTAGACGATGACATGATTTTCACATTAATTCGTCACATCCATAAACAATGAAAAGTTGTAGGGGTGCCATAAATGTCCATACTTGAAAACGTTAATTTGATGGATCAGCACAAACGGAGAGCACGGCCAGGGATTTGTGCCACGCTGAAGTTAACCTCTTTCAGATTCAGATTAAGCAAACTTAGACATTTTTCTCTTAGAAAACATTTGAAAAGAAAATCTTAGTGTCTCATATTAAATGATCCTAATACTTTAACATCGTTCCGACCCGAAAAAAATCCTAATTGTGACATATGGAGACATTTTGCTTCCAATGAGGAGGGGTTTGTTAAGAATGAGCTCCCCATGAATTGTGGTTTCCAGAGTCTCGGTGAGATCCTGAATCTAAACTCTTTCAAACCTGGAGCTACAGTGGTTCGGTCTCAGTGGGGAATAGGAGTGAAACAGAGATGTCTGCTGAAACATGAATTTAATAGGAGCCATATGCAATACAGGCACTGTGGGGCCATGGCAACGGTGTGCAGTGAGTATCCGCTAATGTTTTCATGAGAGAAAAGAGCAAGAAATAACAAAACGGAGGAAAAGAGAAATAAATTGGAAGTAGACAGGCTATGCACACACCACTCCATTTATTGTTTAGCTTCTGTGAGAAAAGAAGGTTCATTTGTAAAAAAAAAACTTTTAAAAACAAAAGAACAGCAATATCTGGTAGTTTTAAGTCATTAGAAAACCCCATCAAAGAAAGTCTCCGAGTTATACATAGTTTGTTTATGGGCACTAGTTAGACTAAAAACGAGGCATAATTCCAACAAAAAAAAAAAAATGTAGCTCAAATATCACCTGAATGTACTTTACAACTAATTAAATCCAAATCCTCAAGCATTTGGCTTTGATCAGCAAAGACTCAACAAACGAGGAGCATAAATCCAAATTGCTTGCATGAGAAAAATGAGTTGTGCTAAGTTTTAAAGATAAACAAGCTCCTCTTTGATCACACGTTTGAAATCTTTTCTGAAAAGAAACTATGCTAACAGGGCCAGGGTATGGAATGACAGGTAATATCTGCTCACTAAAGTGAAAATTAACTTTTGGCAAACAAAGCAGAGATTCATAACCCATCTGACGCCAGTCTGAGAAAGCCCCTGGCTGTGGAAAGCCAGAATAGAAATAAATCTGCACAGATCTGGGAACACATTGCATCATTCTGACATTTGTTTTTGATGTGCCAGAAGACTGAGACTTTGAGGCCATCTAAACAACATACATGCTGGAAAACATAATTAATTACAGGAAGTAGAATAATGCAAACTGAACTAGATGAAATGTTATAGAAGGAAAAAACTAAGAAGTTTAACCAGTTGCAGTTAGTAAAAAAGATTGTATTTACCTTCTTGACACCTACTGCTAAAAACGACACTTAAGGTAAAGTAACTAGCTAAACTCATTTGAAAGCAACAATAAACTCAACTTTCTGTGAGCATTAAGAAACACTGGGACCTGCATACTGCCTTGACATCCAAAAGATGTAAAAAAAAAAAAAAAAAAAAAAACGTCATCCTTATAAAGGTTTAGAAAAGGCAATAAAATCTAACAGCCCATAAATTCATTCTCGTTTTTCTCCATCAAATATTTTCATCTCTTTTTCATCCATTTGGCTTTATTTCTCATTGCAGTCCTCCTTTCCTCTGGCAACACAATGAATCTTCCCTCGTCTGTTAAACCTTGCTCTGCTCTGTCTCCTGAGTCCTCATCCAAGCCTTCTTTTGCCTCTGCTGGGCTTCATCAGAACCAGCTCTACATTTCTCCCAGACCGACTGTGGTTTGCGGTAGGAACGGCCGCGGTGCTGTGGGATGTTATGCTGCCCCTCAGGATGCACATTAACCTCACCGTGAGTGCCGCTCTGCTCAGAGGCTGCCAATGTCAGGCCTCACAACTAAGAAACAATGACGACAGAGCGCTTTTCTGTTGCAGACACTGAGTGCTTTTAATGCATGGAGAATATCGCACCATTATAGCATGAGCTGCTGCTAAATATTCAACTCACAGCTTTTTTTAAAAGAGTTTCTGAATACTGTTAATTACTTTTGTCTGGAGGTAATATCCATCTAAATATAGTGACTTACAAAACTTCCAATATTTTTTGAACATTTTGTCGCATTACAACCACAGAGTTTAATGTATTCAGATTGTATGTGCTCGAACAGGGGTCTGCAACCTTTCAAATCCAAAGACCCATTTTGTTCAGAGTCCAGGAAAGTAAAAGACGTTTAGAGCTGCAAAATATTACAGGACTTTTTAATAAAACACAACCTATTATTTTTTGTCAAATATTGGCTGTGGGAAATCGGTCGCCATATTGAACAACCAAAAGTTTATTTGTATTTCCACCTTTGAACAGAAAGAAGTTTGCACATTCCTTTCAGAAACATAGCCCAAGAAACATTTTGATAAAGTTGGAAAAGCACTTCTCAAGTCTGTCAATATATTCCTTGGATCTAGGTCTTTGACTGGCCTATTCTATCTAAAATATTGCATGGTAGCTCTGTCCTAATAGAAGGTAAACTTCTAAACAATCTCAAATCTTTTTCAGCCTCATTTATTCTGATTGAAATAATCAGTACAAGAAAAATCCCAGAGTATTACAGTGAACAGGGCTGCGCAGCAAAAGTTTTTCTTTCACTTCACAATTATGTGTCACTTTAAATTGGTCTACCACATGATATAAAGAAAACAGTAGTTTAAGATTGTAATGTGATGAATGTCACAATGTTTAAGGTGTTTTAATGTGTGGAACTAAGCAAACGCTGCATTTCAAAACGGCGCCAATACGAACGCCAATAGAACCTGCTCAAATGAATATAAAAGACAATTTGATTAAAAATGATCAAAGCTACTGCAGCAAATTAGCTGAATTCACCTTCCTCCACTACAGCAGAGAGAGAGACAAGTAGAGAACCGTAGGTTTACATTCCTGCTAGGAGATTTTCTGTGATTTTACTCCAGCTTCAATCAGCTGTAGGGAGTGGAGCTTCTGATAAATCCAAGCATTAGACCATTACAGAATGAATCCAATATAAATTTAATCCAGATCCAAAAGATCTGACTGAAATAAATGGGTGAGTTCTGCAAAAATGCCCCCAAGGTGAAGCTAAAGGGTTATACCTACACATTATGTTAACCTAAAGCTTAAAATTTAATGAATTGTACCTTGTATAGCTGTACAGCAGAAGCAAACTACTTTTTACTTCTAAAACAATACGATGGTATCATCATCCCCAAAAGCACAGATTGGAGTAACTGGAGATTAACGTCATGTTTAAAATATGCAGAACAACTTTAAAGCAAACTGTACAAATGACAAAGTTGTGGATTCTGAATCCATCAACATTGAGCCCCTCTGCAGAGCCTTGTTTTGAAAGTTGTGGTTATAAATGGTCCATCTGCTAGCTCTCTTCTGAGGTCAGGGACATTCAATATATGTGGATCGCTCTGACTCCCTGCAGAGCCATTATAGGTCCCCTGAGCTGCAGAAATCGATCTGTAAATTGCCAAAGCTGCAGCTTGTCTTTTGTAGAAGGATAAAGCGACACTTTGCACATAGGTTTAAAAACGGCAAAGTTGGAGTTAATTGCCAACAGGTGTATTACACCCTAATGTTCGACCTTTTAGAGTCATAGTGGGGAAGAATTTAAAAAAGTGAAAATCATGTGACTCACTGAGTTCATCAAAGTGTGTCTCGATGCCGTCTGCTCCAGGAACAGAGCAGATCAGGCGAGCCTTCAGGAAGGTGCTCCATTTGTTGACCAGACAGCAGTGTCCACCGTCGTCGTTCTGCAGGAATCAAATCCACACAATCATCTTTACAGCTGCTCCGAAGTCACTCATCAGCTCTGCTCCAACAGTAACTCTCTAACAGGTGTCTCAAACAGCTGTTAACCAAAGTTAGTATGAATAATGATCAGCATCACCCATCTTAACAAGGGGGTGAGCCAGCTGCTGCTTACTGCTACTGAGGTGAAGAGTAAAGTCCTGAGAACAAGGAGTCAGGGAATAAAATTTAGCTCATTTTGAATGATTTGTTGGGTTTAAAAAGACACATTCTGTTTCAACTTTTAGCTTGTTTTAGAAAGAATAGTTATATTAACTTAGTCTGAAATCATGACACATTAAAATAAACATTATTCTCTTTTGATTTTAGCAATGCACTGAGCAGATGACATGTTATCCATGCAATATCACCGACCTGCAGGAAGAATAAGATTTAGAGGAAAGGCAATTAATATTTTTATAATGATTAATGTTATAATTCCCCTTTCTCTATAATTAAATACGGTTTTATATAATAGAGACAAATTATATTGCAAACAGATTTGCTGCAGGAAAGATTTTAAACCACATAATCATTTCCAGGCCTAATAATAAACAACTACATTTGTACCTCTGGTAAAGACATGCAAAAAGTTTAAAATAAGTTTAACTCTTAGCGCAGCTACCTAATCAGAGAGTGAGTTTTTCTTCTTCTCCTTTTTCTCATTCTTACCATCCTCCCCATTGTGCATGGTGGCTGGATAGCAATGAATCCTTATCTTGCCTTGTAAATAATAGCACTAGTTGTTTTAATCCTTCTAATTTTTGCTCTGGTTGCAAACACTTCTATGGTACATGGTGTGAATAAAGCTTGTTTGAACTACTCACATAATGTTACAATCATGCGAATAATCAGGGAGCCACTAAGTGTGACGATGATAACCTCTTAAAAATGTCATTTTTTGGGGTTATATGAATAATTAAAAAAAGATTCTGTTA
>JAUZNJ010107311.1:4142-20474 GCA_034780135.1 Jordanella pulchra | reverse complement strand
TTTACCACTGTTCTCTGTCTTAACTATTTCTTCTCTTCTTACAATGGCTCATTCTGTGTTTTTAGAGGAATTTCCAATGCATTAGCATTAGCAGTAGCATTCTTTAGCGCAATCTCTGTTGGATGTAAGGACATGCTGCTTTTTGTGAAATGTGCTCCAGCTTCTCTCATCTTCTCTCTCCAGATCTGTGGTACGCATTAGAGTTAACATGTACCTCTTATACGGTATACAAAAGGTGAGCATCATAAAGGAGATACATATTTCATGAATGTGAAAAAAAACTGATGTTTCTAAAAATTAACTTTCTCTTTTCCCTTTTAGAACAACATAAAACAAAATGTTAGACAGGCTACCTTTCAACAGAGAAATATGCAAGACTGCGGTTTTAGACACGTTATCTTCAATGATTTTGGTTACTCTTTGAAAGTCTTTTATTTGTCTTTTAAAATGTAAGGATTACCTTTCATCATGGGAATAAGTCTCCACACCCCTAGCCCACCCACTGAGGTGAACTGTCCCAGAGAAGTCTCTAGGAAGAAGAGTGGTATCCCAGCAAACACCAGGGTCATAAAGTATGGGATTAGAAAGGCACCTGAAGAAAAATAAACAAAACAGATGAGAATATAAAATGCATTATAATATTATTTATAGCAATATTAAAATAATCTTCTTTAAGATCCTCCTTCAAAACCCAGAAAAATTTAAAATTGCTTTGCTAGGCATACATTACAGGTTATGTCTGATGTTGGTTAAAACACTTTTTGAGCCTTAATTTCTTTCTTAGTTTGTTTTTACAGTAAATTATAGGTTTGATTCGCTTACTAGATTATTCAAATTCAGTAGGCACATTTTTTAAGTTGCTGCTGGGAAAAATGTAATGTTACAATAAGAAGAAAATGAATTTTTAAGCACCTCATTTCAATGAAATGTAATTTCATAGAGAAATGACACACAGATTTCCTTTAAATCAGTAGAAATGAGTTGCTGTAGCTTTAAGGAAAATATGATTTTAGTTTGGTTTGTTTCGGTTCTAGGAAATATTTACTGGGGTGATGTAGGAGTGGCTGAGGGATTTCCAGATGTGGCCATATTAGGATGGTGCCTGACCAGTGGGGGTTCCAGAAAATTGTTATAGGGGTCAGGGTGCTATGTGGATTAAAGGGGTGGCTGAAAACTGATAGGTGCAAAAAATAACTTATGGTCAGTTTATACTGATCAAAATAAACCAACGGGAAAATGAACATCTTAATTTCCAACTTAGTCAATGAAGATAGACCAGATTTTTAATAGGGTCCTTTCCAATAAAGCTATGCACATATTGACACAGAATTATCATTTTACATATTATATACATATAAATACATATATATTGGTTGAGCATTGTTCTCTGTCTTTATAGAAGACTACTGGGTGACTGCAGAGACAGACTTTCCCCCATAAAACCTAAAAATTAATTCCTAAAAGAGCCAACATTCTGGATTAGTCCTTCGTATTTGTAGTATATTATTGTGAATGATTTTTTGCTGCATTAAAATGTCAAAGTTGGAAATTCCACATAATGGTTTCACTGTTGCCACCATAAGGCTTAGGAGAGAACTGCTTGTTCCAGTGGTGTCAAATTAAATCCCAGGGGGAACAACAAACCACCTGGTTGGGGTGGCCAATGATTGGCTAGGGGTGGACATTGCCCCATTGCCACCCCTCTAGAACCACCCCTGTTTTGGAATAAAATATTTCACATTGATAACTTCACAGCCTAAGGTCTGTCAAAAGAACTACAGACAAAAGTCTATTTTTTTATATGAATCTGCTTCTGTGGTCTCATTCTTGCAGTTTTTCCTTACCGCCACCATTTTTGCCACACAAATAAGGAAACCTCCAGACATTTCCCAATCCAATGGCATATCCAACACATGACAACAGGAAGTCGAACTTCCCCTTCCAGCCTCCCCTGTCGGGTGGAACCTCCTTTTCCTTCTTCTGATCTGTAGGGGGCCCCGTGGAGTCCAGGTCCTCAGAAGGGACGGCTTGCTTGACCTCTGATGGGGAGTTCAAGTCCACTGTACTCTGCCCCGTCTTCCCCATCATGGGACCGCCCTGGTCCAGATAGGTCGGTAAGCCTGTTGTCTTGATAACCAGGGATGAAGCTAATTGGTGGTGTTGGACTGAGGATCTTACTCTTGGTCTGGATCTTTACTGGACCTCAAAACAATGTACTTATGTATGATGTGCTGGAAATATAGGTAATTAAGAAGAAGCATCAGATGTAGCATACATTGCTTTGTAAGTGTTTTGGGATAATCTTACAATTCTAAGAACTGCATTTTATTAAGACAACTTGAAAATAAGTTCTTCACAACTTTCAAAATAACAAAAACCTGGAATTCATTACAAATTGATATTATAACCTGACATGAAGTAGTGCATAAATTTAAAGCTGAAGGAAAAGAGTCATTTAGCAAAAGCGTATACAGGTCTTTTGCAATATTTTTGCATATCCATAAAATGAATTATCACCATACTTCTTTGCAAATTTCCCCAACCTTTGTTAGATTGCACAGTAAATGTGAAACTCAATTCACAAGTTTTTTCACATCTCAGTCTGTGAGTTATTATCCTCCAGGAAGGTGAGCTGATTCTGATGTCTTAGGTGGTTTGTAGCCAATTTCAATATTGAGATTTACTAGCTTCATCCTTCTCTATTGGTGCTTGAGAACAGCATCCCCACAACATTATAGCCCTGCAATGATTCACTGTGACGATGGTTTAGTCAAGATTATGAACCCAGTTATCATTCTCCTCACAGGTCAAAAAGTCATTTTTTTCGAATTTGAAAATGAACCTTTTTTTATATTTTATTAACTGTTTTCCAGAGATGTGAACCATTTTAAATAGGATTTTATATGTCTTCCAAAGACCAAAGTTGTGAAGTGCTAGACTAAGATTTTTCCACCTGAGCAAATGTTATCTGCAGCTCTTCCAGTTACTAGAAAAAAGTAGCAGCTATAAAGCAACTCCAACCTTTAAAATGCAGCTGACTCCAATATCTCTGTACATCTGTACTAAACTATAATTCAACTTTCAACCACATAGCTACATTGACTCTATAAGAAGCCAAATAAAGGTTATAACATATTCAGACTAAACTTTTCAGATAGGATCATTTATTTATATTTACTTTATATTACTTTTTTATATTAACATTCCAGAATATTCCATTACCTAAATCTGAAAGTTAATTAGCAAGAGGTTAGTACACCCTGGATAGATCCATACACAAGGAAATCATGAAAACTTTATGTAGAGTTTTTTGTTGTTGTTGCACACAGTCCACTAAAAATATTTACGCCAAGAAAGCAATGGAAAAAAAGTGGGTGTAAGCTTCTGAATATTCAGAAGCTTAAAATCAATGTCAGTTAACAAAGCAATGTTCAGTTTACTTTCATTGTATGCGAATAATGGTTTTATTGTATCTTAAATCTATGAAATTACCAGTTTATTAAAAAAAACAAAAAAGTAATGTATATTTGGAACCATGCATTCAATAAATTGATGGGAAAATAAAGGATAAAAATAAACATCACTGTGTGGAAAAAGTACTATTTTGTCATGCTTTGAGGTAATCATCTCCTAGTGGGCATTATACTGATTTATAATTAGATGATTACTTTCAGGTGTGGGTTAAAAACAGGAATTTATCCTCTATTCAGTTTTAAAGTCAGATGTTTGTGAAGATATAATTGTTAGTAAAGTTTTTCCCAATAGATAAATTGACAGTGAACTCACCTTGGTGGCAAACTTTGTAAATCTGAGCATTCAGAAGGTAGCATAGAGTTATATCCTACCGCTCATTTCCCAGCTCCTTAGTCCAGTCATACGTTTTAGTACTGCACACCAGATCCTGCATTATCACTAATCATCAATTCAAAAATCCAAATGCAAACATGAAAAGCTTCCCATGAATCCAAAAGGCTTTGATAATTTAACAACATATCTGGCAGCCTGTTTTGAATTTTGAAACTCAGTCGTGTGTGCAGTCATTTGGAGGTGGCAGATCCTTCAGCTTGTATCGAACGTTTGGAACAGTTCGACCTATCCACTTTGATTACAGCTCCGGTCTAACTGGTGAAGCCCTGCGGCCTGAAGGGCTGGTGGGTGGGGGGGAATACTGTACGTCAATTGGTCAACTCTGGTAGGGAACTCTTGCAGCCATGGTGCCAACTGAGTTTCTGCATTGTACATTAGTGTTTGCTGCAGTCAGCTCTTGCCAGCAGTGTTACCATGGTGTCTTTTTTGCACACAAGGATCTGATGGGTGAAAGACCCCTTAGAGTTTGGAAAAATGAAACTAACGGTGGGAGCTGGCAGAGACAGTGGATATGTATGAGCTCAAATGAGGTCATGGTATCAGACTCTGGTTAATATGACTTGAATGACCAGACACCACAGATATATACAAGTTTAATGAGTATAAAAATATAATAAGAATTTTTCAAGCTCTAGCATTGTTTTGGCATTTGGTAAACACAATAGTAATATTGAATGACTCACTGTGGCCCAAGTCTCAGTTCAAGAAGCTACATTTCTGTCAACACTTATTGCAATACAATAACACACATATATTAATTCAAATCACAGAATAACTAAATAAGTATTGCATGATTAATTTCCATGCGAAAGCATACATAGAATTGTTTTAAATTGCTGTCATGTTAAAAAACCTCAGTGCATTTTAAAAAGCCATGCATTATTTTTTAACTGGAAGGAAATATCAGTTTTGCAAAGCCAAAAATTGTCCTCTTTTTTATATGTTTTTGTTTTGCAATTCCACATTTACTGTATGTCATCCCAGCCCTACCTCTGCCAGTGTTCTCTCTAAAAATGCTTTTGTGCAAAAAATGTTTACATTCAGTACAGTAAATATTAAATTTCAGTTCTGCCACAAATACTCAGGCTCTCAGTTCTGGACTGACAGATACACGATAATATGGCAAGGGTTATTGGGGCTTATTGTTCTGCTGGAAGGTCCTAGGGGGATTGCAGTATATCTATCATCAACTCCCCCTTATACTATCACCAGGTGATTTGGAGTAAAGGGTGATGTACAGTTTAATGTTTCCACCACACATATAGGCCAAAAAGTTCATATTTGGTCCTGTCTTATCAGAGCACCTTTCTGACCTTGTTTACTGATTTCCCAGTTTTTAGCAAACTGAAGAGACTGCTAATGCTTTTTGATAGATTCTCAAGACTCAGATGCAGCTTCCACACAGTTACCGCAACAAAGGCTATAGGTTTATTTGTATAGCACCACTTCCACAGAAGACCTTACAAAGCACACATCTGTAGTTTTCACTTTATTTAGACCTGATGAGCTTGTTTGGTTCAAGAAGGGGGTTGATGAGAGCGTTCAATAAATGTACAGCACACAGCACAGTTATAGGCCTCTTAGCTCCTTTAGGTGGATTGCTGTTTCTTGGTTAGATAACCGAGTCTTATTCTGTTATTGAAACAACTGATGTGATTGTGCTATGTGATGTTTTAATACTTTTGGGATATTGTTGTTCATGCAAGCTCTGCTTTTAACTTATCTACAGCTCTATCACTGATCTGTCTGTTTGTTCCTCAGCCTCTATAAAGGTCCTTAGTTCTCTAACACTGTGGCCTCAATCCTGATCTTCAAGGCCCACTATCCTGCATGCTTTCTGCACCATCATGGGGTCCGTATGCTTACTCGTGTTGCAGAAGGGAAGATGTTTTGAGGGGAAACCTATTTTAATTATAATTAACTATGATAGAAACCATAATTGCAGACCTTAGCCCAGAAGAGATTTTCTCTCTGTTTAATTATTTTACCTACAGCTTAGCAATATCCTTAATGAAATTTCCAGAGTTAGATATAAGGCTGTTATTTCTCCTGGCAGGTAACCCCTTGGCTTTATTATTACCACTATTACCAGCTAATTAGAAGAAGGCTAATGAACATCACCAAATGCTATTGTTATGGTGGTGAAAGGGGTCCATTGGTCAGGTTTTTAAATGTCAAAGATTAAAATCATACGAAAGGCATAATTACATTTATGTGAAAATACAGCGGTCATAAAAAAATGGGTTTTTTTTACTAGAATCTCTGGGAAGGTTTATAGTTTATCTGGGCCCAACTGATGATAACTGGGAAGGACTGAGGTTGTCAAAGCTGATTTCCATCAACTTGTTTACAGCATCCCGCAATCAATGCAGCCTAATTATGCTGTGAGAGCACCTACTGACAAGAATAATAGGGAGCAATTATAGGGGTGACAGAGGATGGATGTTGGACAGAATTTCATAAAAACACAAAGTTTGGATTAGGTTAGAATTATGAAACTAACAACATTTGTACAAACTGGACCAAGATTTAAGGCAGATAAGTGCATTTTATGTCAATTTTTATTTTGCTATATTCAGCTGAAACAAGATATTTACATACAGTTTTGTTTTCCTCCACCTCTATAAATAAATCAGAGTTTTATATTTTAGGTTAGTTAGGATTATCTGAATTATTTCCATTTTCTAAATGCCAGTATGTCACTTTTTCCCCTTACCATTAAAATTTTATACTGATTTGGTCACTATTACCATGTCAAGGCAAACATTTTGAGAATCATTTCTCAAAAGATTTTTCTCAGCAGTTTAGACAATCTTCTTCATGGGTCAGGTGTTCATAAGTCAGGAGTGCAAACTAGCCTGCTCTTGAACACCTTTTTGACAATGCTTCCAAATTTTCTACAGGACTAAGATTAGGGCCACAACAAAATATATGTATGATGTCTTGAAATGAAATAACCATTCACACCCAAGCTTCAACTTTATTGCTTCTTTGAGAAATGCTACCCAAATACACTGCTCAAAAAATGAAGGGAACACTCAAATAACACATCCTGGATTTGAATTAATGAAATATTTTCATCAAATGAAACCAATAATGCTGAAAGACGTTGAAAGTAGCAGATCGCTCTCCACTGTGTCTCCAAACTCTGTCAAATCTGTGCTCAGTGTAAGCCTGCTTTCATCTGTAAAAAACACCAGTGGCGAATTTAGGCACAGCACGCATCGATGTTCCATCCTAGATGAACTGCACTACCTTGGCCACTTGTGTGGGCTGTAGAGTCTGTCTCATGCTACCACGAGTGTGAAAGCACCACCAACGTTCAAAAGTGACCAAAACATCAGCCAGAAAACATAGGTACTTAGAAGCTGTCTGCAGTCCCCACCTGCAGAACCACTCCTTTCTCATCATTTCCATCTATTTTACAAAGAGTATTGAACCCTCTAGAGTAAAACACCCACTCAGGCTTGCAGTTGTGTCCTTCTTCCAAATATAATAGTAGTCATTATGGCCAAATACCTAAATTATATTTTTTTGCCATACTTGTTTTTATTGTAGTAATTTGCCCATTTGTTTCTTTGTTTTTCGAGTAAAAGTGTGTTCTTTCAGTTAAAATTAGCATAAGGCTGGTTTCAGTGAGAATAATGAAGCGCCATCTTCTGAAAGTCTTTTCTTCATGATTTATGGTTTTAAGCACACATTTGTTACAAAAAACCCTTTTTTCCTGAGTTGCATTTGACAAAAATTGTAGAAGTTTGTTGTTGCACCCAAATTCATTGACAGAGGTGAATTCTTGCCAAATTATTATGATTATTGTAGCCAAACTATGAATCCATAAGTGGACAGGTAAGGAACACAGCAACCAGAACAGTGTAAACAGGAGGTGACTGACAGGAACTGATGAAGACAATCCAGGAAAGACTAGCTTCAGCTGAGGAGTATATGTACTGAGGAGAAGACCGATAAAACAATGGCTAATGAGCTAAGTGAGAGCAGGTGCGCAGAGAAGGAGCTATTTAACTAAGGGAAGGAAAGAAGGGCAACAGAGAGTAAAGAGGACATACAATAGAATAGAAAAAACAAAGATGACTCAAAAGGTGACTGATGACTAGGAAACACAAGCGACCAAGTGAAAACTAGACCACGGGGAAAAGACTGGATACATTTAGATAATTAATATGCCATGGGCAAATATAAAACTAGAACAAAGAGTAAATAAATAGCAAGAATATTAAACAAAAAACAGAGAAAAAAAAACACTAAGAAAGAGTTAAATTAAGTAAGAAAATATAAATCTAAATAAGAATCCATAAAAACATAATTCTAAGAGTAACACAACATAAAACCCTAAATAAAAACAAATCTCCAAAACCGGGCAAGCTGTAGAAAAATTAGATTTAAAACAGGATACCAAATAAAAACACAGAATACCGTAAATCAAAGCATAACTGAAAACCTAAAGGGGAAACTAGCACAGAACCAAATGTCCAAAACAGCAGGCGTGAGAGGTATTATAGATTGGACTTGTTGATGCAATTTGTTATCCAAACACATCTGGAAACTACCAAAGGATAAACTAGAATTGTGGGAATCCACACTTCTCTTCTTGATTTCTTTCTTTACCACGATGTGTAAGAAAAACATCAAAGGTTTTTATGCAACTTGTCAATAATCAGAAATGTACAAAGCCATAACTTCAGTATATAGGCTTATTATACTTTTTTTAAGTTATAGCAATCAGTCGAAATAAGCATCTGAATTTAAGGAAATTGATAGATGTTTTTTCATTATTCTGCTATTTTTCAAATAAAGAAGAGTTTTCTCAAATGATCTACTGTCAAGCAGATGGAAAATAGCCATGTGATTTATACAATGTTTTAAACATGTGGTTTCAACAGAATGTGCGTTTTTGTCAGAAAACGCTTGTTTTGATACAGTTTGTTTTAACAAAAACTGTGTGTGCGCATTGCAGTGGGAGTGGGGTTGGGACACTGTCTTTGAGGCCTGCTTGCGAGCTGCCTTTAAATCATAGCACGCGTTGTGGTCTCCAAATCGATGTGGTGGCTAGTATTAAGCAAAGAACACCCAGAGGCAATTGGCATGCATAGGAAGGAGGCTAATATTCCCAACGTTTTCATTCCGTACTGTAATGGCTCACGCATTTTCCACAGACTGAGAAATGAGGGGCGAGGCACAATGTAAAAAGAGAAAATGATTGTGGTAATAGGAGGAAGACACTGAACAATGAGAAGTTTCTGCAAAGACAAGAAAGAGAGGGTATAGATATTGGTTCAGAGGCAAAATGAAAAGAGATAAAATTGGGAAAGCTGATATATAGCTGAGGTGTAGATAAGCTGAAAAACAGATAAAAAGATAAAAAGAGATAAAAAAAAAATGTCCTACGGGCATTTTTTTTTCTTGCTGCAGACACAAAAGCAAAACTAGAAGACAGAGTACATGAGATAAAAGAAGCGACACTTCACACTGAATTGTCTGCATTTGCAGTTTGTGTGATATCTGGATCCAGCAAAGTTCCCCTCGATTCTTTGGAGATTGGGATATAAGAACTTTAGAGATCACAGAACCAGCCTGCTTCTCTAATTCATCCTGACCTGCATTAATTACATCTGAGAGACATTTTATCATCAAACCCTTTACCTTTTATTACAAACGTGCTATTATTAAAATATATTTTTGTTACCGAAATGTCCTTCACCGATAGTTGGGGTTTTGTTCAGAAGGACACAATCTAAGAATGAAAAAGGATATCTAAAGATGAAAATTATATGGCTGTTGCATTTGTTGCCAAGCTTTTCCAAAACACCTCGGAGAATATGTTCTGTCCTTGTCTACAAGAGCAGTAACCTCCCGCTTGGTTATAATAATCTCATAAAATGGATTTACAATCTCTATTTTAATATGTTTTTTAGATCGAGGCCCAGAAAATGATATAATTTGGAGGTTGTTTGGATTGGTGTATTACATAAACATGGAAATTGACAGGAGAGACATGTTACCTGTAGGACAGTCTGACAAGACCAGATGTTTTAAAATGTCCCCTAGACTTATAGCTCATTTAATAATATGGATTCCGCATTCTCCTATGGTTGATAGTTCACACAGTAGTTTTCAAAGGTTTTCACACCCTCTTTTTCTCCCTTCTGTCTGGTTGTAGCTACAATGTTCAGTATATCTATGTGGGGTTGGGGTTGTAATAAAGCAAAAAAAAGTATAATATAGTTGCAAAATGAAGAAAAAATGAAATATACACATAACTTTTTTCTGCAAATTATTTAATTTCCTTTGCAAAAACATGTTTTCAGCCTCATGTACTTTGACTCTTGTAAAACGCTGCACCACCAATTAAATAGACTGTGTTCAAGTCATTATCTGAAAATGAAAAAGAGTTTGGTGCAGCCGCAAATCTATGTTATTTCACATTAAATGCACGGAATCCAAAATAAGTTTAAAGGCAATAAATACAGTAATACTACTGCAAAATTTCTCCATTTTAACTTTTGCATGCCAGAGGGCCTTCATCGTTTACATCCTTAGTTGAATAATCAAGTCTTTTTAAAGCAAAGTAATCCATGAAATAGAAGAAAAAAGACTTAAAGATGTAAAAAAAAGACATAAAAAATGAGGCTTGACTGCTGAGATAGGTTGTTCAATAACCAGAAGCAGGACATAGCCGATACTCAAAGTCACAGTGGTGGGTAACCATGCCAAGGTTAGAGCTTTTCCATTGCAGTGAGTTTAGCTCTTTATCCCAGATGGTCACTGATTATGTAAAGGATTATTGTCACTGATACTAATTATAAATACAGGGTTTGTTTGAACACATGATACCCCAGGGTTGGGGCCACTATTGCACATGAACTTATGTTTTCCTCTTTATTAAACTTGGGATTTTGGTTACATTCAATGATAATTGAGAAATCCCCAGTGACTTCTTATTGATTTTTATTCTAATATTAATTTGAGCTACTCAGCTGATTCATTGGTAGATTTACACTTTTACCAGCACGGAGAATCAGTTGGTGTCATCTGAGGCACAGTGTTTAGGTCAAAGGTGGCGAGAGAGGGAAGACAGCCGAGTGGAATTATCTGTTAATTGAATGCCGGTTTGAATCACACAGATGGCTGGTTTGGCATTACCTTGGAATAAGTTCATCTTCTAACGTCAGAGGATTTACTGTTTAGCAAAAACACCAAAAATTATTTTGTAATTATTTTAAAACCGTAATGACTTACCGAACTAGAGAACAGAAGCACATGTATGACAGGAGTGGATTAACAGAACGTGACAAAGTTAATAAGCTAGTTCTATTTGTTTATCCTCTGCGGTCATGAATCAATGAGCACAGAAGCAGAGAAATGCAGCAACAGGATATTCATCATATTGATTCTTTTAATAGAGTATATAAAGTTAATTACATTTGTCGGAAATAAAGCACAGGCAGAAATAGAAACATAGAATCACTTTGTGTGGGCCACACACCCACGTTCTAATTCTATTTCATGAGGTAAAATCACATAAAGACAATCTTAATTATTTTTGACATTAACACTGCAGCATTTTTCTGCAAAATTCGATTTAATAATGAAAAATGTGTTTGATTCAAAATCTAAAAAGAATAAAATAATAATTCGGTAAAATGATTGCATGAATGTGTACATCATGAGACAAATTTTTTGTTGTGGAATGTGTATATTAAGTTTATGTTTTCAGTCCTCTTGAGTTCAAATCTGCTTTAGTTGTTGTGAATCGAATTAACCTGAAGTTATGCATTACTATCTATAAAATGTTTCCACATTTGCATCCTCTACTGTGCCCATCCCTCTCTATCATGGCTACTATTCTCCTTTATTTGATGAGTCCCTTCTCCAACACCTGAAAGAAATCAATGGCTCATTTCCAGACCTCTGCAGACCCGTGTGGCATACTAATGGGAGAATTAAGTCATTTCATACTTGGTGTGATAGACTTGTAGCATATTCAGAAGTTAAAGGACACCAGCAAGGTTTTAAACCGCTGTATCAGGGTTTGGAGTTTCTTGCTGCATTTGGGTCCTCTCCTTTCTGTGGTCTCAATAATTCCTGATTTCTGTTTCTCCAGATTCTGTTTCTTTGTCTCCTTTTTTCTGTGTGCCAGAGGCTCTCTCATATTGAGTTGGGAAATTTATGATTGATAAGTTTCAGGGTTTGCATGCTTTATCTCTGTTTTCTTTGTTTACAGTTCACCGTTTAGATATTCACTTACATTCTGCCAGCTGTTTGCCTACATTTGGATCATCTAACGAAACACAATACTGTACTAGACCTACCTAACAACTCGTATAACCTTGGGAATGTAGGAATATATTGTGTCAATTCTAATATCATATCCAAACTGAGGCATGTTTGTGTCAGTTCATTTTGTTTTTAGGCTTTTTTTTCTCTCTCTTTTAAGAGATGTATTTGAGAGCTAAACACAAGCACAATGCCACAAAACATGAAAAAAAAGTTTAATTAATATAGGTTTAAAATTGTTTTTAAACCTCAAATAAAACTGAAAATTTAACAGGGCTACAAACATGTTTGAGGTCTTATAGATAAAGTCAAACGAGGATTGTATACCATCTTTTGATAAATGCCTACATTCAGTTTACATTATATATATTTATATCACATCATAAGTATTTATATTTGAATGGGTCTTACTTACTTTGTCTGTATCATTTCATGTGAGTTGTTTAGGTCGCATGTCCAAAAGTGTGAAATGTTGCAAAAGCACCTTGGATAACAAGTAAAGGCGGCACTGCAGATGTTAGAAAGATGAAACATAAGTCCTTTTTTTATTGGTTTATTTATAATCCTGGGTAATTTAAGCATAAAATAATATCAAACTTTATCGTCAAATAATAGACATACTCACGAGGTTTGAATGGTCAGACAGACAGCATAGGACTAATAATCTGACTGCTGCTAATATTGGCCGGTGTGAAGTCAAGACAGACTGACTGGGTCAGAGATGTCCAAAGTCAGTCCTCAAGATCTGTAAATGTGTCTCTGCTTCTACACCTGAATCAAATAGCTGAATGACCCCCTCAGTAAGAAGTCTGCTTCTCCAGATTCCTGTTAATGACTCGATCAGTTGAGTAAGGTGTGTTTAAGCAGAGACACATCTAAAAAGGGGCACGACGACGGACCTCGAGGGCCTGAATTAAGGAGCCCTGGCTACATCTGAACAGTGCAAATCAGTGAGCACACTTAAGCCAAAGTGGTGTTTCTTAGGCAGTCACCATGAGTATTCTACTAACAACACTGGCTGTAAGGAAAAGGATATAGGAAGAGGAAACAGGATGTTCCTATTGATAGTTTATTTAACATTTGGACTGCCGCATAGGAGATGTAAGGCTGCCCAAAATCTTTAGCGTGAAAAGACACACCCCATTTTACAAGGTTAACAAAAACTATTATCTCATGACATGTAATATGTATGACACATGCTAATATCAATATCCTCATATGTATTGGGTTTAATAATGGAAAGCTTCGCTACATTGGTATAACTTTTGCTTGCAGTTGTTTTCTTGAAAGCTTTGTTGTGTTTTTACTTCTATAAGGCTGAAGGCTGTCTGGATTCAGCACAACAGTTGGTTATTTCCTATCCTGGATAGTTTGTTTTACTGCTAAACCCCACAGAAGGTGAAGAGACAGGAGCTAAGAGCTACAGTTGGATGTACTCGGAATCAGTCACAGTTTAAAAGGTTTCCCTGATTTAGATGAGTGCAACCATGCAAAGGCCTGTTAATCAGTCCTTAATAGCAATCGGGTGTGCTGAAGTAAGGGCAAATCTAAAGCATGCAGGACATTGGCTGTTGAAAGGTGAAGTTTGACACCCCAGGTCAGCTCTACCATGCTGCAACACAGCTGAATACAATGATTATCTCCTCAGCAGGCCATGAGGGTTGTTAAAGACCTGGCAATGAGCCACTTATTTTGATTCAGGTGCGTTAGTGCAGGGTGCAGTTGTTCTCCGAGCCTTTCTTCATCTGAGCCAAAGAATCATATATCACAAATCTCTTTTCAACAATCTCAAATCAAATTAGAACAGTTCAACACAGGTCTAATCAATTGACAAGTCATCATAGAATGTGGATTTTCCCTTTAGGGACTCAGACTGGAGCTTGAGAGCTGCAGCATTTTCTCTTTGGGTTTTACTATGCAAAAATCAAATTGGTCCCAATGATATAAGTCAAACTAAAAATTATCATTCCTCTATATTTCTCAACTTGTTCTATTCATGGCTTGTCTTTGACTTTTTTTCCTATATTTTTTTTAATTTTAGTCATAATGATTAACATAATTGATTAGAGTTTCAAAATACTTTAATGGCAAATATTGTATAAATGGTTATATATGTCCTAATTATTCCAAAATAACACCAAAAGACATCTGGTAAACTTATGTACGATTATAGGAGTAAAGCTTATTGAAAGAACAAACTATAAGGCACATGTTTTGCAAAAGGCAGACAAATCTCCCTAAAATGAATAAACATTAATGAAACATTGACCACATTATATTATGCAGCCCACACTCATTGTCATCAGCTGACATCAAACAGAGCTCCGTTCCTCTGTCGTCCTCTTTGTGTTCCTTTCGTCCATATTTATGTTTGGTTGCCTCTGTCCTTGAAAGATGACTTGGTTAAACAGTGTCAGAACTGGCTTATCTGGGGAAACTTGCCGTAGGTCTTTAGATGGTGAAATCATGTTGTTTGGATCCTTATAGTCGAAAAAGAAATGTCATTTTGTTGTATAAATGTGCTTCATGATTCTATAAGCTTTTATCTTAATTTTTAAAAATATTTAAGCTTGTTTTAGTAAAATGTAACCTTAAAAAAAAAGGGTTCGATTTCACTTACCCTGCACAGTGAGATGAAAATAAAAGCTGGAATGCACATTAATGGGGTGGCAATAAGTAGACTAGCTATTGCAGAGACAGTTGATCCAGATAATTCTCCATGCTCACTGAATGGCATTTCTTTTGTCAAATTATACAGCATTGTAATCTAGGATTTAAGAGAAGTTACAAATGTTAGATGACACCCTTCTTTACTGGAGAAACAGCTGAAATAATCACTGCAGGGCAGGGAAACTTTATAGGAACATTTTGCTCAAGGCTTAACATCTGCTTAGGTTGTATTGATTTTCTTTCCGTCTGGTCATACATTGTTTATAGATAAATATGAGGCAAAATATAATATGAAATAGTGAAACTTATATATCATACTTAAATATATATATATATATATATAACTATTTAACAACAGTCACAAACATTTTACAGATTATTTAGTTTAAAGATCCTTTTTAGCAATTGGTAACCACATATTAAAAACACAAATAATATCAAATCATCAATAAAGTTTAAATTTAAAATGAATTTCTTAGCACCTAAGCATATAATGGAAATTAATGTTCCTTTAGAAATAACATTATGAAAGAAAATAAATGCAAGTTGCTTTAAAAGTAGGAATAAACACATAAAAGTGATGATGTTGCAAAGATTGAAACTCACCACACAGATGAAAGGGGTCACAAACATCCAGCAGTACTTTAGAACAGGGGATGGTCTGTAACCAATCATGTCCTCAATGTTATCATAGAAGCGATCTGCACCTACAAGGTGATAGTTGGAGGAGCACAGAATATAGAAAAGAAACATTGCAAACTAAAGTGTAGTCATAGATTTGGCATCTAAAAATCCATATCCACATATTGCCAGCTTGGAGCTAACCTTTAAATCAAAATGAGGAGGAAACGACCTCTGGAGAAAAAGAAATTATGTGCAAATGATGAGAGAATGAGGATGGGGAAAATGGAAGTTTGGAAAGAGAGCTGTTCACCTCAAGCTTCTATAGAGGGAAGCAGACATTAAAAATAGGATGAAAACTGATATTCAAGATCCTCTAAATGAAACAGCATCCATAGATTGTTTGCTGCAAACAGCAGAAAAAGTTGCCTCTCAATAAATCATAATCAAGCCCAAAAACATCACATGTCTACGGTGGAGGAAACCGAGGTGTCTCATTTAGATTTAGATGAGAGACTGTCTCTGCAAAAACAAAAAAGAAAATGGCTAAATAACTCAAACTGGGAGGAGAAAGCTGCCGTAGAATCTGATCGATTTCTCACTCTGCATCGGTTTGCAGTTTCCAGTTTCACCAGAGGATGTTATTTTTCAAATAAAACTACACCTTCCTGGTTTGCAGAATGAGGTTTTTAGGAGAGGAATATATCAGTTGAGACATAGCTCCAGATTCATAACTGAAGATTAGTATACTTCCACTGAACCAGGATAGCTGCTGATAGGAAAGGAATTAGAAATATAAGGTGTCGTAAATTAATTAATATAATATTCTTTAAAAAATTACTGATTTGTAATGATTTTTTTTTGACAAATTATTCTTTGAAA
>JAUZNJ010107300.1:0-20474 GCA_034780135.1 Jordanella pulchra | reverse complement strand
GCGCAGCGTTATGACGTAACCGGCCTTAAAATGCGTCCTTCCAAGGACGCAGCCAGCTAAATGAGACACAGCTCATGTTTCATATCCACTACTTAGCTAGAAGTGTTCAGCTTGTATGTGTGTAAAACACGCAAAGATGACTGTAGATTATTCTATTAGTGGTTTTCTATTGAAATAGACCATCTATGCCTCTTTTCCAAGCGAAAGTGATTGAGAAATGATGGGTGTAGCTTTTACCAGGTGGAGAGACAATTCATTATTATTTTGCAGTTATGTTGGAAACAGGACAATGTAGAAACGAATCTGTCAGAAGTTATACCAGCAGACGACTGTTTGCTTCTTCATCCTTATCTTCCTTAATTTCCCTTGAATTATCATCTGAATTATATATCTTCTTCTCTGCTGCTTATTATTCATTTAATGTACCTCTAAATGAGACTAAAACGAACAAACTGGGGCTTTAAGTGTCCTAAAAACGTCTAGGTTGTTCTGAATCAGTTCTGTGGGAGATTGAATACTCAATATTCTGGTTTATAATTTCAGGGGAAATGTTCAGAGACCAGCTCATGTCTAACAAAAAATCTCCAGTCGTCCTAAAGTTTCCAAACCATAAAAACCGACAGCGTCACTCAAGCTACGAAGCCTTACCTTTGTTGTTGTAGACGTCTAGATAGTTTGGAGCTGAGAAGATGGTGATAAGGGATGGGAAGCCAGTGGTCTGACTCTTTCTGTACATGCGATATCTGTGGAAAGGTCCAAAAGAGAAGCATTGAGTTTATTTCAGAACAGGGAGGACCGCAGTGACGGGATCAGTGTTGACATTTTTTATGGCTCTTTTGTTTTCGCTTTGGGTCTGCGTTGGTTTCAAGCTGATGTCTGTGGACACTTTGCTACCCTCTCAGGAGACCAGATCCCAGCGTTATGGCAAAAACAAGGCAGACGTAATGGATTATAGCAGCAAAGTGCAGAGTTTCTGGATAAACCGTCGGTATCCGAGTCCGTTTGAGATTTCCAACATGCTACATGTGACTGTAGAGGTTTTCTTGTTTTTGGTGGACTAGTAAAATCAGAAGTGTGGCTGGAGTCTCATCAGAGATGCAGGGAGGGTGTGATTGCACAGTGGGAGTACAATGGTAAAGAAGTAGTTGGGGGTGGAGTCTTCCCAAGTATCGAACAGGGTAAGAAAATAAAGAAAATCAGCAAAACACATCTAATAACCAGCCTGTTTATTGATTTCATCTTTTTTTTTTTTTTTAAGAATTCAGCATCTTAAAACGGGGGTTAAACCTTCCTGTCCTGCTGGGTTTCTTTTTGTTGCAGCTCTAACTGTGAGTTCCTGTCAACCTTAACTTTTTTTTTTTGAATCAGAGCTCAGCGATGCCTGCATGACTCATCCGTGTTGCATCACATGTGGTCTGCTCACTCTCCAGAGCCAGCTTCATTTTCATTTCTCGGATTAACCCAAAGTTCACACTGCGCCCATCTTGCTCCCCAGACGGGCTTAAAGAAACCTCCCGAGACTTTTCATTTCATTCCCTGCCCTCAGCCGCTCGGCTATGTGACAGTGTGATGTGAAAAGACAAAGAAAGCAATAACACTCACCCGGCGTCCTGTGCTTCATGAGCCCGGATGATGGATAATAAGTTATTGTGTTGTAGAAAGTCACAGACGGCAGGGTAGCTGTTGAAGAAAAGAGACTTTCAGCTCACTCGAGAAAAGTCCCAGAAAGCTTCAACAAGGACGATCGATAGCAAAAAACTAAATAAGGCAAGAGGTATTATTGATTCAGCTCACATTGGACAAACACTGAGTTAAGGCTAAATTTATTCTGAGACCCGCTGCAGCTCCTATGGAGACATTTAGTCTGGACTTTTCTGCAAAAAAAAAACTCTTTCATATAGAAAAACCTTCAGAATTAGAGGCACCTCCTTCAAAGAAATCAACCTTTCACTGCTGAACCATAGTTTTTTAGTAGTTTTTTTAATTCAGTGCTTTCCTTCAACATTTCATAAGGTTAGAACAAACATGAGAGAAGGATATTTGGCTTACTGGTCAGTTTGATATGAACATAAACGATTTTAAAAGTTTTTCTAATGCTTTGAAAGTTTGAACATTTTAGCAGAACAGCTCCTGTTACAGAGCGACAGGCAGGAAGCTGCAACAGCCAATAGAGTCTCAATGTTCAGGATCCAAACAACCAATAAATTGAAATATTCAAGCCATGCTTTTTGTTTCACTGTAGATGTCATGATGTAACCATATAACATTGGGAATAAGAAAGGAACAAAGTGATTCATTCCATTTTATTCAGAAATGTGTGAATTTATTCATTTTATTATCATTATTTATTATGTTGCTTTTTAATTTGTCTTTTATTACTAAATGATTGTAAGCAGTTAGGTGATCGTTTTTATTATTCCAACCGATGTTATTTTCTTTCCTGTAATGTTTTGTAATACAAGCTTTCAGAAAAAAAGTTAAAACATGTCACAGTGAAGCTTCTATTACGCTCTGGCTCTTGGTCACAGGTGACAGCAGACGGGGTCAGAGCTTTGTTCAAATGGAGTTCAGATTCATGGGAAAAAATTCAAACCCTTTTCCTTTCTTTTTTTCCTATTTTTTTAATAACATTGAGGTTGGGTCAGTTTTTCTGCCAGACTTGTTTCACACAGATTTTTGTGCTGACTTGTCCTGCTGACTGATCACAACTACTTGAGACTGATGCAAACTTTCTCCCTTTAGGAATCAGAGTAAAACAGAGCAGAAAACTGGCAGGGGGTTGTATTCAAGGAAGAGTAACACCACGCCATTGCATTTTTACACAGTTAAGAAGGAGACAAGTGAGGAATTATTTAAATAAGATTAACAAATTATTTAGCAAAAAGGCAACTCAAGAGCTGAGTAGTTGATCAACTTACTTCTCATCATTAAGGCTGATTTAAGATTTTACAAAGGATGTTAAAGCTACACAGCCTGTAACACAGGTACAGGAATTACAAGATAACAATTTCAGAAAAAAACACTTTTCAAACTATATTGTTGTTATAAACCATACTTGCATTATGTTGTGCATATAGGTTACTACTACTCCTGGTAACAAGATACGGTGTGTTTACTTAACCTTCAAATAACACGGCAGGATCAGCCGGTAGGAAATAACATTAAACAAATGAAGCTTGAGTACAATAAAGAAGTCTGACCTGAATAAAAACGGTAGGTGTGTTTCTCTATGGGGCGTTTTTGTTTAAAACAAACATTGTTGTCATTGAGTGAAGTTACTCCCGACCGTTAGAGTAACCAGGGATTAAAGCGGAGTAGTGATATATCATCACGTTTTACCCTCAAATAAAAGTAAACATGCAATGTAGTAAAACTACTCCTTAAAGTACCTCTTTTTTTAAGTAAAAGTAACTTAGTAGGTGTAAGTAGTTACTACCCCACCCTATGTTGGTCCCACTTGACCAAGGAACACAGTTCCCAGTTTACTAAAGTCTTAACCTGACTTAACCAGAACAGAAGTTTCTTTTGACGACTACTAGCTCTTAAAGCTTGGTAATTTCAGGCGGCTGCATTGTTCAAACAGGATCTCGGGTCATTTCGTCTGTCCTAACCTTACCCAGCCCCGTTCCAGATGTTTACAGCTGTTCAATTACTGCCCTGACTGTGGATCCACCAAGCTAATGCCAGTAGTGGTTTTAAATAAATAAAGCGCCTTCTCTCGTCATTTCTACTGTTAAGAGTTTCTTTCCAAAATAAAGGGGCCTGTAAAAGATCAGAAAAATGTTAGAATGTTTAAACAGATCTAAATGATCATTTCTTTATTTTTTTGTGTAAATAAAAAAAACAAATCTTTCTTCTTTATTTCATTTTTCTTTTCTGTTCTGTTCTTTTGTTTGACTAAACATCAAGCAACTAACAGCTTCAGTATTTTTCCTTTTTGCTTTCAGGGTGAAATCCTGCTACAGCAACAAAATATCTGCTAAAGTCTAAAAGAGGAGCACAGTTTGATTCTTTGATAAAACCCTTTTTATAGGAGCAGCAGGTCTGAGCTTTCAAAAACCTTAAGAGTTTATTTTTCAATAAAACAATATTAAAAAAGGGGGAAGCTTCTTCAAGGAGGGGGAAAAAAAAGCCGTCTCTGGAAAATATTAGATGCGGAGTTAGTCTCATTTAGTCTGTGAGCAGCAAAACCAAAAGCCTCACTGCCAACATTCAAACTGCAGCACACTGAGGCTGCTTTTATCCTGCAGCAGCACCAACCTCTTCTTAAAAACCTCCTCTGCTCAAAGCAAAAAGGCACAACAAAAAAATGTCACCGTCAAAAAAAGCATAACTAGATTTCACCTCAGTCTGACTTTGGGATGGCATTTCTGAAAAGTGCTTTAAAAGCAAAAACGAATTGACCCCCCCCAGAGGAGGATGTGGGGGTTTGTGAATCATGGGATGATTTGCAATGAATAAAGTCACTTTGCTGTTTGCATGAAAGAGCAACAGTTCTGCTTAACATCCAGAACGCATGAATGTGTGAGAACTTTTCCCATTTCTCCAAGCTTTTATAACACAGTAGATTTATTAAAACGGATCTCCTTCTTCGCCAACATCTAAAAATGATGCTTCGGTTACTTGGAAATGTGGTCGTTTGTTCACCTAGAGTGCTTGCTCCACCAGGTTTAGCTCAGTTTTTGAGATAGTCATGTCAAAAATGTCCAAACACCCCCCGAATAATCAAAGCTTTTTGTGGTTCACAATCAAATAATTTGTAGATTTTTTTTCTTGAAAAACAAAGTTCTGTAATTCAAACCCAACACCTCTGCAACATCAGCGCTCTGAGATGAACTCAACTCCCACACGCTGCAATCAGAACCGAGCTACACACGTTCTATCTGCAGCAAGTCCTGCTGATTTCATACAAGCTTTTCAATGTATCATTTTTACTCTGCAATCAAATAAACACTGCGGTTTTATAATGACGTATGTTGCATTTTAAAGGTACTTATATTTACTAAACTTTTCCACATCTTGTCACTTTATGGCCACAAATGGTTGGGTATTTCATTGGGTTTATATGCGTTAGATCAACTAGTGGAAAAGGAAGGAATGCACGGTTACATGCATTACAGAGTTCAATGATGCACGCCAAAAAAAGTGTGGCAGGCTTTATTCTGCTCATACTTTTTTTTTTTTTTTAAAAAGCTAAATTAAAATGGTTTAAAAAAACTTATGTAACACCATAAACTTAGGTTTGGAAATTGAACAGCCTGTTCAAACATTTGATTTTAGAGGGATTAGATCATGCAAAATCAGTTATTTTGAGTGCTTAACTGTTATATTCTTTTATCAAAATCATGCCCAGAGTTACCCTGTTACATGGATGCCATGTAGAGTTCAAATTGAACTACATGCATCAATCTGGAAATCTTCCTATACAAAGTTTTTGCAAAAGGGAGGAAAACTCAGTGCGATGCTTCGAGCTGATTGGGTCCCTGCCTCTCATGTCAAGTTTTTAGTCAATCACAGCAGCAGAAGCAGCTGTCATGGATCACTTTATCGATTTATTTCAAGAAGTTAACTGATAAATCAAAGGGATGTGCAGCCATCTTCCCATATACAAAGGTAAAAATCGCGTTCTTTTGCTCGTTTTTAGCAGAAATAGAAAATAAAAACTAACCCTGTTTGTTTTATGCGTTGGCGTCACACACGTCCCTGCATTTCATTGGTCTGTAACGTTTCTGTATCGACAAAAAATGCATCTGCTGGCTCCTGGCACGATGCATTTGTCAATTCACTGCTGAATGGCCATCACCGTTTCACGTAGGATGCTGATTACTCTGCACCGTCCTGGCTGCTCCGACGGCTTTTTGTTTTTTAAAAAGAAGATATTTTTGCATCATATTCGTTCGTTCTGACCCGTTTCTGCTGACCCTGTTGTTTCAACCTAGCTCCTGTATTTGAAGTCGGGCTCCTTTCCAAACTGATATCCTTGTTTACGGCATAAGTCAGTCTTACCTCATGGCTGCCTCTCTGATTAATGCTCTCTTAGCCTGGCCTGTCAGTTTAGGTGAACAGCAATGTCTCAGTGGGTTGTAGTTGCAAAGTACTCTGGTAAATTCCCAAAGCTTTACAAGCTAGCCTCGCTTTAAACCTCTCAAACAACTTTTGATCAAACCTGTCTGCTTTGTTCTTATGTAATAAATTTCCATCAATGTGAATAAATTTAGAAAACCTCTGCACTTAGAGCTTCTTGCTCCTCCTCGTTTGGATAGCTTTTTTTATGGGTTGTCTTTGAAAGTATAGATAAGAGGATGGTTTCCACCTTTGGTAGAGAAGTTAATCATCGAAGCTGATTAAATTAAGATAAGGCTCATCATCGATCTCTGCAAGAGCAGATCTGGAGCCTTTGCAGTGACAACACACACCTGGAAGAAGAACTACAAAAGCAGTTTCCTACAGATTATTTTGGGAATTAGAAATAAATGGGTTATTTGTTAGCTAATCCCCCTACAGCAGATCAAGACATGTGCCAAATGGTGGTTTGTTGAAGGATAATTCAACCTTCTGTTTTCCTTTCGCTCCCTTTTTTACAAATAGAATTATAATCATCTGCAGAGGGTCATTATAAGATGCAACGCTCACATACATCTGTTTTTTATGTAAAGAACATATCGATAAAAGATGTAGGAAAAAAATAATCCCCTCAGCTTGACCCACGTACATGCTTTGTGGAGGCAAGTGTTTTTTTGGAAAGATGTGTAATTTCATGCCCGAGTTACGTTTGTGGAAGTGTTAGGAGCATGCCTGAGGCATTAGCAGGGGGTGGGGGGATTCTGCAAGACAGGAGTAACCAAACAGACTGATGGTTTCTGACGAGGAACACGGAGGAATGTCTCAGTTTCTCTCTCCTTCAGCATGGAGCTAAAACTGTCTTATAAATCCAGGAAGCCAGTGTGAAGCCAATTAGCGACCGTCCCCTGGGCATCGGACACTGATAGAAAACATGACTCAGGAGGAATTTCCACCAAAAAATAAGAAACATGTCAGTAAGGTTAACTTTCTGAGAGTGACCCGACATGTCTGAGGTAAAAAGGAGGATTTTCTTATGAAACTCAACATGTTTCATCTCAGCATGTATGAAAACCTCACTGATGGAACCATCATTGCAAAACGCAAAAACAAACAAACAAAAAAAAAAACACTTGTGGTTCTGACATGTAACAGCTCATTTAGAGTAAGAAAAGGCAACAACTGAAGCACAATGAGCCAATTAATGAGCAGGTACATTAAAAGGCCATTAGACAGACAGCTATAAAACACCTGCCATCAAATAAATAAAGAGTCTGCGCTCATTTAAAGCCTCCAGACGTGTCCTACTGCTTCTCCTGGCCTGGCACGCTGAGGGCAAATAAGAGTCGCTCAGGCAATAATTGGAGTGGAGGGAGACGCGAATGCATTTAGAGAAAGGACTGTGCCTTGTGGTAATGTGCCACTTCATTACGTTTTGTGACCGTGCAAGCTGCTTGCTCCCAGCTTTTTTTCCTCTGCCTGCTCAGCCCGAGGCGATGAAGGCTGCAGAACATACCGATAAAAGATGTCGGATTTCTGGCGACGTCAGACAGGAGCAGGGGTCTGAGAGGTTTTTCAAAATGCACACCAGGTTTGGTTCCAGCATTATAGCAGTGCTTAAGAATATAGCAAATAAAACTGACACCAACAGGTTAAAGTATTGGTTATCTTAAGAGATAAAGGAACTTATTTTGCATGGAATGAGAGTTTGAAACAAAAAAAAAAAAAACAAAAACAACACAATTTTCCTCACAGCAGTGAACGCATCACACATAAGTGCTACTAGCAAATTAGGACAAAATTCTTCAGTAGAGACGCAAACTCAGCTGCTTTTATTGTCAGCGGCGTATTTATTTATTAGCTTGTAATGAAAGTATTCAGTAAGGAAACTTTAAACATTAATAAAATTCATTCAGGCTGAAGAGAAGAGAGTACAGATAACAGGAAGGCTAAATTACTGCTGCAAAGTTGCTGCTGTTTGACTTTAAAGGGACTTTGGGTCCAAGATGGCAGCCTCTGATCATCTGAAAGGTTAAATATGGGTCAAATCTCTATAGAAATTAACAGGAACACTGCTGTTTTAGTGATGCTAACCATCCTAATCTCCAACATTTAATGCTTTATATGTTCAAGATGTAATACCTTTGTCTTCTAAACAAAAATTAGAGTTATGTTTTACAGACACTGCCATCCCATATGCACCACATAAAGTTGGCTCTTATCCTACTAAAGAGTGCACCCAGGTTTGGTTTCAAACGCAGACCTAAAATGCTACCCATAACAATCGGTAATAAATCAGCCAACTATCATTGGCTCCTTTGAATTGGGACTGAAGACAGCTTCATACAACGTTCAATAAAAAAAAAAATCTTTCTAATAAACCGTTTGCCTGATCAGTGATGAGTAATAGAAGGATACATATTGCTAACACAAAACTTAAGACTAAACACACCCTTGTCTTGCTATATGTAATGGATGACTCCCATTGACTTCAATAGATTTCAGCCATTTTCAACCCTTTCGATGCCCCAATTGCCAAAAACAACCCTTAAACCTGACAACTACCAGTGCATAGATACACCTAACCCAACAGACACCTCAGTCCTAAACCTAACCGTTAAAAAAGAGCTTTTGAGGACCAACAAAATGTCCTGACTTTGTAAAGAAATGTCCTCACTCCAAAGGCTAATAACTGAATCTAGCTCTTATGTTTATTGTTAAACAGGGACGCTGCGAGTAGCAAAAACAACAAGTTACACAAAGCAGGAAACGACCTCAGAGCTGATGTCCATCCCCCAACTAGTAGTCTGGATTACTTGCTTTCTGTGCAGTTAGTTTGCAGTTTTTCTTACCTCGCAGTTGTTATTGCTACTTGCAGCATTTTTTTCCTGGCATGTGTTTTTTATAGAATCGCCTCACTTCTGTATACAGAGAGGGGTTTTTAGGTTTCAACACTTTTCAGGTCTTTTTCTCTGCTGCCTTTTTCCTTATATATGTTTTGTATGTTAATTCAATTTCTGTATTTGTTAGACATTTATATATTGGCAGCCAGTTTACACCCCTATATTTGTGCAGTTTTGCATTGAAAGCTAAATATATTTTGGGAAACATATTCTTATAATTTTGTCACACCCAGGTTTCTTGGCCAAAATACCAAAACACCAAACAAGCAAAAGCTTTCATTGGACTTATTTTGCTCACCTGTTTTTTTTATTGTTGTTTATATAACAAAACTTCAAATTTAATGATTTATGAAAATCTATTCTTCCTGTAATAAGAGGTCCAGGTGTCTTACTTTTCAGTGACATCAACTTATTTCATATATTTTCATTCATACTAAGGATCAAATGATCATCTGGGAAGAGAATATCCATCCTCTATAGTTGGCTCCAAGAAGCTGAAAACATATTTAAAGGCAGAAGGTCAGGACTTTTAGGATCTGTTAGAAGCTGCGGTGCTGACTTTATTTGGAGATCAAACAATTCACTGATTGCCACATATCTACAAAAAACGCTGGGATTTTCTTATTGCATAGCTTAAGACTAAGCCGTTGTACGTAAAGGCTATATACATCAGTGGTACAATAAAACAATTGTAAAATATATTTGGCTTGCATAAGCAAGTCAATACCAGCAGTGTAGTTAAACTCTTACTAGATCTTATTATCTGTCAGTCAGAATCCTAAAGGCAACTATTAAAACAAAAAAAACAAAGAGAGAACAACACAAATAATAAACAACCTGGAAGACAGAGTGCCCACCTGTAGAAATAGGAGCAGCCTCTCACTGTGTTGTGTGTGAAGTGCTCCTGGCTCTTCTCGTTCCCGAAGTCCTCCAAAGGGTCAGACCACAGCAGATCGCACATCGGCCCATATGCCGGGGGCTCTTTGAATCTGTCTAGCTATGGAGAAAAAAAAAAACAAAACAAGGCTCCTGTGAAGGTTTCCCTTGAAGAGCTATGCTGGTAACTGCAGCTTAGCTCCTAATTAAATCGCTGTTGAATCGATATTAGACCATATACAGAGTGGATGATGTGTCAAAGAAAAACTTAATCTTGCAGTTTAGAGATGGATGTGTTTTGGACAGACTGGGAAAGGGAAAAAAAAAGGAAAAAGAAAGAGCCAATCTTTTTATACCAGCATAAATGGCTTTGCTTTCAGGAAATGATGGCTCTTTTTTAAACAAAAGCTTGTTCGTGACTGCACGGGCTGCATGATGGACACTTTGCTGGAGCAAATTCTATTATGCATGCCCTCTGATTACAGCCACAAAATCCATTTGGATTTATTGAATTAGTCTGAGAGTAGGAACTTTTTCTTCCACATTTTTTTTCATAGAGAGAGGAAAACAATGCTTTGTTTCCTACTCTTGAACACTAACCAAGAAAGATCTCAGTTTTATAAGTAACAAGTAAGGCGGCTAACCTTCATTTATTTCAACAAATGTACTGCCCTTTGTAAAGCTATGAAGAAGAACCTGCAGTTAAACTTACAGAAATGAAATTTATAAAATAACTGTAAAACTATGTCAAATCAGACCTACTTTCCTGATGTCGTCAAGATTTGTGATTTCTGGAGACAGTCCTCCGTGTACACACAGGAACTGCTGGTTCATTAGTGCAGCCAGGGGAAGGCAGTCAAAGGCGTCCATACAGGCATCATAAACTCTCTCTGAATACTTAATTTTACCTGTCAAAGAGGAGGGAGAAGAGGGGGAACAGGGCAGGGACAAGAAAACAGCGTGCCAAGTCAAACAAACTGGTTCTTGCATACTGGGGCAGTGTCCTTGTCCGGGATAGAAATGGTTGTTTTTTTTTCCTTCTCTTAACACTGCCAAAGAAAAAAAAAAAAAACTGCCAGAAAACAGCACAATATTATTTCATTATTTTTCTACATTTTTTTTTACTACTCCTCACAACAACAAAGTCCAATAAAAACAGCTCTAGTACGGTTAAATAACTGGAAATGTAAAGATCTGGCTTTGATGAGCTCCAAAAATAAAAAAAAAATAAATAAAAAAGTCCTTTTTTTTGGTCGGAGGGGGTGTCCAACTGCTCAGTTTTGACTTTAGGGACCACTTCACAAAACACCTCAACAAAGTAATAAAGAACTTAAAAATAAACAAACAAAAAAAACACATTACTTACATTCCTGCTTAAATGTGAAATACTCTGTTAAATGCCGACATTCATGATTCCCACGAAGCAAAAACAGTGTTTTGGGATATAGGATCTTTAAAGCCCATAAGTAGAGCACACACTGAAAGAGAAGAGAAGAAAATGAGTAGAACCGTCAGCTTGTCATCTTTTTAAAATTAAAAAGAACAGTAATTCTGTCTTTACTGAAAAATGAATAAAGTGCTTTTGCAGCACATTTCAGACACACTTCCTCTCTCTCACTCTTTACACATATACATACAGAATATACATATATATATATACATGCTCACATATATTAGTTATAAGGTCCCATATTCTAAACATGTATTTTGCAAAGTATTAAAAACCAACCAGCTCCACTTTGACATTTTTGACTCAGGCTATATTTCAAATGATCATAAAAGTGTTTTATCACTGCAATATCTGCAGCCTGATTTTATCTATGCTCACAGAAAGCCATTAAGAAAGCAAGCTTCTGTCAAGCACATGCCGAGCATCGCAACTCGGTTGAGGTCGCACAATAACAAGGACAGACACGTGGACTCACTTCAATACTGAAATACCCTCTGTCTACGTAGTCTCCAAGGAAAAGATAGCGTGTGGATGCTGGTGATCCTCCGACTTCAAAGAGCTTCATAAGGTCAAAGAACTGGCCATGGATGTCACCGCAAACTGGAAATATGTCAGAAAGAAGACAACAGTTTGTTAGTATAAATGCTCATTCACAGCTTAAAAAAAAACAACAAAAAACAAAAACAAATCAACATTAAAATCATATTGGCATATTTCCCTGATTGGATGTAACACTGGGACGGCTTAAAATCAAACAGAAAAGACTCTGCAAGTCATAGGTTATTAAATAGGAAGAAGATAGCAAACTTTTATTTCAAGTGCTTATGGGAGCTGCAGTTCATTTTTTATGACCCCCAAAGTGCCGACTTAACAGGCTTCATCCACATCTTTTTCTTCTACAGCGCTGTACAAATCCCCTTGTAATGCCTTTATACTTTTATTTCAAGATGCAGGCAGTCTTCTCGTTTTATAATTTAGTCCATTTCTTCAAGCCTGTCTGAAAAGTTCTTTAAAATATAGTTTTAATTTTTAGAAAGTTGCAGAGTACAGCCATCGTGGCATGGCACCACTGCATTTACAGAAACATTTCCAATACAAACAGATCATTACTAATCCTTATACTACTGCTGAAATATCACACTATTGATAATTACAGTTATGATATTATACATTGGCATTTCAGCAAATACAAGTTAGAGATTAATCATTTAGCCAATAATCACAAACAGATGCTATTCTATAGCATATAGTGTTAGCTGCTGTTAGCCAACACACCAGTACTGGCAGCATGCTACAATTAGCTTTGAATAAATGCAGGTGTTTTGGCTAATGATAGCATACTCTGTAGCTAGCATGGATAGTGCTTGATATTATTTTGAAAGCTAATATTAGAGCGTATGTGAACAATACCTTGTTTTCGCACAATATAAAAAAAAATATTTGCCTTTGATAGCGTTGTTCTAATTTCAGTATGTCAAGCGGCTTATTATTACCAGATATAATTGCCGTTGCGTTTGTGTAAACACACAGCAAACTGCTTAACACAGCACGAAAGAGGAAACATGCTACAAATGTCTGAAAACTTGTTAAAAATACGAACGATGCAAACACCAAAACCAATATGAGAAAAAGATAAAGATGCAACAGAGAGATGCAGCAAAACAAAAATTCTGCAATCAGACAAATAGCAGAGGAAAGTACTAATAATGAAAGGAAAGCAAATTAGTGTAAACATGGAAAGAAAGGCTAAAGCACAAGAAAAAATGTCAAAAATCCCCAAAACAAAATTTTGCTGCACATAAACAAAGCGCCCCAAACCACCAGAGGGAGTTGCAGTCTTTTTTAAATCTTCTTATTTTTAGTATTTACGGAATTCTCCTTTTGCATTACCTTTCTGTATTTTATTTTTTGTCATTCATATACTTTCATCTTGTTTTGTGTGGTTCCGTGTGCCAGGCTACCTATGTAACGCCTGAGTGTAGAAAAGCCAAAGTGTAACTGTGGTGCACGGCGGTGTGCGCACATCTTCAGGAAACTCTTTAGTTTATAAACTGTATCAAGTATAATTAGTAGAAATGGGAAAAAATTAAATATGTGCATTTAGAGCTATGAATTTTAATTAATTTGCTGTAACGAACTTATAAGATATAACTTTAATGTGTTTAGGGGCGTCTCGATATGATATTGATAACGGGATGGTCTGATAATCAAATACTGAATTTTGATTTGCATTAAGCCTGCAACAAAAATCTCCAATATAAGAACATTAATATATAAAGATTCCACTCCAGAGTTTCTCCAGAACCATGTATGTAAACCAATGAAAACAATGAATTCTCTGTGGCTTAATCAAGCCTTTCCCAATATTCCACACAACAAAACGGGTAACAAAAGTAAGAATGATTCGTGCTGCTATTGTATCAGGCCGACATCAGAGCTGATGTACGGGAGGCGTATAATAAATGAAGGAGTTAGATCACCTAAACGTGTGCCGTTATTGTTGTTTAAAGCAGCAGAACAGACGCCAGCTTTATTATTTTTATGCATCTTCCACCCTAAGCGTGTTCGTCTAAACTGAATACAAATCGCACAGTTGCTCAGAGACGAGGTGGCCGATGTTAACGGCGAACTTTGTGACAATCCGGCCTCCCCGTGCAATAAGAGCTGTTCAACACAACACATATAGTGAGTAACAACACAGCAGGCAGCTGTTAAACACCACCGGGGGAGCTTTCTGGGATGAAAACATCTGCGTCAGAAATGGCCCACCGCTGGTGATTTACCCAAGTTTGCTATCATGCTAGCAGGTCCTATAGTCTATCACTCCCTGTGGAGACGGGAGCATCTGAGGCCAGAGCAGATTTGCTGCTTACAGCGGCAGCGACTGTGTATGAAACCATCTGATTATAAAGCCTGTAGTACAGCCTCCAGTTTTATAGATACAAAAAAAAAAAAAGGTCAGTGTAAGGGTAGGGTAACCCTAAATGTATCTAAAAAAAAAAAAAAAAATATGAGAGTTTTTTTTCTTTTTTATAACCTTGGTTTAGAAAAATAAAGTCCTCTGCAAAATATCAACACATTCGTGTTGAAGTTGAGCAGCAATTAGCCTGCGGCAGTGGTTTAAATTAAAACAAAAAAAAACAAAACAAAGCAATTTACATTATTAGAGAGAGATGATACTGTTGTTTATGCATAAACAGATAATAAACATTAGTACATTTCTACTTTCAAACATGGCTACTGCTTCTAAAGGGATGAAAGTTGAGCTCCATCCTAAAGTTTTTCTTAAATACCCGATTCACAAACTCACTATTTACTTCATCACATATAAGAGCTGAAGCAAGAACAAACTACCATCGGCTGTGTCATAAAAAGTCTTGCAACAGATGGTTTGAACCTATGAACTTATGAGGACAGAGTCTGTCTGGGATTGCGTGAAAAGAAGAAGGCACACCCTACATTTTCAGAAAAAAAAAACCAACCTGTGGTTAAGTTCTTGGAACAGCCTGAGTAAACGCAGTGACGCCTAAGATCAGTTCTGTATTTCACGGCACAAAGCCTGAACTGATAACGTCATGGCTTTTATTTATTCACTTGTAACTTTTGAATACGCGTGAATTGTTGCACTCGTTTTCTGCACAACAAAATTCAGCTTCAAAGAGGCATCTGAAACTGATCCCCACGTAGAGTAAGGGATGATGAAATCTCATTAAAAGTGATTAAAAGGGGATTAAAAGTTAGGGTTCAACCATTTTCTGTAACATATGCACACAGTAATAACCATTATATGGAAATACCATGCTAATATATGAAGATTGTACCTGTAAAAGGTAAAATGAGCCTCAATTAACACAGAAAGATTCACTGACCTTTATGACACATCTGCTGCTTCCATTGCTGCAATTTGGATAAAGGTGATACTGGTTCTATTAAAGTGGTTTTTATTTTTCACAACCTTGTAGCCTACTCTGATTCCTATCATTGTAAAGATTTCCTTTAGTTTGATCCTCTTATCTGTATTATTCTACATTACATTGGAGGATCACAGGACAGGAGGACCGGGTAACCAAAGCCATCTACTTTCTGTTACTACGGCATCACCGCAAACAGACGCCCTGCTATCATTCGCAATGTTTGTCCTTCACAATCCTGACTCGCTGATCTCTGATCAGATATTCTGATACTACGACAAGCTTTTTAACCCTAGATCTGTGTTTTTGATGCATTTCTGTTTCAGTTTTCCAGTAATCCCTGCTGGATTCACCCAAAATTACCAATCAGTTACCAATTTTATTACTAAATGAAGCATAAAAACAATAAAATAAAAAAGGGATATATATTCCCTACGTGTCATTCTCATCACTACAAATACTCATTTGCATCCAATCTGTCTTTATCCCTCTACTTACCCAACATTTGCCAGAGAGAAATCCCCATCTACCTATTTCCAATTTAAAACGAAATCAGACTTTAATTTACATCCAACACTTTTTTAATGCCAGTTTTACAGGTCAACGCCATCCAGGTAAAAGATAGGAAATATAAAGAGGGCTCAGAAATTGCTCCAGGAAACTGGGTGTATCAAGAACGACTGCAGATATGATCAACTCCTCAAACAAAACAGCTGATTTGCTGACTAACTGTGTTATATAACGGCCTATAACCACAAACGATATGTGGATCAGACTGGTCTGACTGGGTGATCCAGTATCCTGACAGACAATCTCAGCTTATTAGTGTGACATGGAACAAACTGTTTTTTTTTATATAACCTGTATGTAGCCAGACTGATGCTTTTATAGATGGATCAGTTAGATGCTGGTAACCTGGAGAATGAATGCAGGTATAGTATTTTGGGGCAGGACTCCAGAACAAGAGAGCAAAAGGCTTCAATTGAGCAGAAATAGGCCACTGAGCCTGGAGAAATTTAAAGGGAATGAGATCAGTAATAAATAGATGATAGAGAAAGAGATGGCCTGAAAAGATGATGAGAAACATTTCGTCTCCAGTGCAGGTAGAAAACTGCATCATTTCATATTTTAACTTCACAGATGGATGTGCAGTAAATGTAAAAATAAAACCCTTGAATATCCAGTTGTTGTTGACATCCTTTTATTATATGTGCACTAAAATTAAAGCAGCCGTTTTACTGGGGTTTTTTTTTTGTATTTTTTTTTTTATTTCTTTTTTTACAAAAACTGGGAAAAAAACGTGCCAATTAATTATTAATTTAGGGTTAGTAACGGTGGTAATTTAAAAAATAAAAAGTACATCTGGTGTTTTTCAACATGAACGAAGTAGTGCCAAAAAAACAGTTATATAATGAACAGATCTGAGTAAAGCCTTTTTAGTTTATAAAACAGGCTTAGAAATGACCTTTTTCATCCTTAAGTGCTGGAATAATAATCACCAAGATAACAATCAGTAATTTTCACTCCCAACCTGCACAGTGACACCAAACAAGAGGTCAATGCTTGACATCTCCACACTTTGAGTCATCAACTTAACGTCTAATGGAGAAATTGGGTACATTTCCAAAAGAGTGAATGGATTTCAATCCAATCTGGAAAAAATAAAGAAGGAATCTGCTTTTCTCAAAGGTTTACAAGACGCATCTCATAACGAGAAACGCAATGTGAGACTCGGATTGAAAAAGAGAGAATCTGACACTGATACCCAATTAGTGGAAGCAGGAGGACAGCGTTCAAGAGCAATTATCCCAAGTTATGAGCCTCGTGGGACGGCTTTGAGAATCCTCTCTCGTCGGCTGCATCGTAAACCTCTGCTTTGCCCATCGTCTTTTATTAAACCCACACTGCACCGTCGTTTAAATCCACAGCAGGGACCGACTTAGAAAAAAGGAAGCCGGTTATTTTTTTATGTTTGATTTTTACAGAAATCATCAATCTTTCTATTTCCTCTCCATCTAACAAACACACAGACAAAAACTGCATGTCATGTATTTTGATTTGCTGTTAAGCATCAGAGGAAATTGTTTTAATGGAACAATAATTAAAAAAAAAGAGGGCCTTAAACATGTAATTTAAATTAAAAAAAAGCGCAAGAAGAAATGAAGTCAAAATATCAACAGCTCAGTTTTTAGGCCAGATAATAACTCCATGTTTGCATAAGAAAAAGTAGAATAATACTTCTGTAAATTAAGCATCAAAGCCTTTTTTCATTACTCCTTTTATACTCTATGTTCTTTCTACATATTTAAAGTAATTAAAAATCATTAAAAAACCTGATTTCAATAAAAAAAACATGCCCTTGGCTTTAGATTAATAATGTGTCAAGAATATGTAGCTTGTAAAAGAGACCAGTAGCGTCAATAATCTCTTTTTTCCCCACATAAAGGATTCTTAATGAAAGATGACCATATTGGCTTTAGAGGTGGATGTTGGTTTTGATTTCTTTGTATCAAACAATTGAACTGCATCAGTCAACGATTTATGTTAGATCAGCACAATTTGATGAAATTCAATGAAAACAATGGCTGAAATATTGCTGATACAAAGAATATGCTCTAATTTTAGGTAATTTGCATTCATTACCCGCATTACTATTATATTTTGCAACCTGAATGGACTTTAATGTAAGCAAGCAAAGTGTTTCTTCTATAGCTGAGATGCTAGACAGAAACAGTTTGAGAAAAATAAAGATAAACAGACAGAATGGCCATAAATAAATGTAGCTTTGGCTCTACAGTGAAACTGTTTAAAATGTCTTTGCTATTTTATCATCATTCCTTATGATGTGAACTTAACTGATTTGACAAACAACTCAACTTTTAGCTTGTTGCTGACATGCTTTTTTTTTTTTTTGAAAGTGCTGGCATGGGTGAGGCTCCCAAAATTTGCAAAAATAACCCAAATGCAAAGACAACAGACAATAAATCAAACCTTTGGAAGACAAAAAATAAGTTACAGGTCTTTAAACGATATAAATTAGCTTTAAAAAAAGAAAAAAAAAATCATGCTGTTTAAGCTCTATTAAGATACATTTACAATTGAGGAATATCTGACTTCATTTGTCACAAAATACAGCCTAGTGGTAGTGTTTTGATTCATCTTTGTTTATCCTGAGGATTTTGTGACACCAAGGCTGGTTATTGCTATGGAAACATCCTTCCAATGATGGCAGCTTCGAACATCTTCCCAAAAAAAAACATCCACTAACCTACGCTGCTACCGACCAGATAAAGGACATCAACGAGCATCGCCATTGGCAACAATGCAATGCAACACAGAGGGAGGGAAAAAGTAATGTTTCATAAAGCTTGTGAACACCTGTTAGCAAAGTGCCGTCAGGCCTTGAAGCAGAATAAGAAGCAACTAATTCAGAAGGTTCAGCTTTTGCTTTTGAAGTCATCTGGAGGATTAATCAAGAATAATCTAAAACAAAAGGGCTTGCTTTTCTATTTTCCTTTTTTCTCAGCAGAACGCATGAAGCTGACCTTTTGCAAAGCTGAGGACAGGAAATGAGAAGTTGAGGCTGACAGTTCAATTTCTAGCCAAGGACTTGATTTGATGGTCCCTCTGAATCGCAGTCAATGCATCTGTGAAAGCGCGGACGCCGCTGATCGATGCAAGTCAAACAGAAACAGCGGCTCCCTCCTCCAGCTCGGCGCTCTACTTCATCACAGCAAACACAATCCTCCCCATCACTCTGTTGCAGTACACCTACAGACGCGCTTCGCCTCCCTCCCTCTTGTCAAACAACACACAAAAACGAGGTGAGAATCAAAGCCCACATAAGAAGAGCAGGTGGGAGTACATTATCTGGAGTGAGAAACAATTCGTTCTGGCCATCTCCTGCTTGTGTGCTAAAGTGATTCCCCCTGAGTAGCAGCATATCAGCGGGTAGCAGCTACTGAGTGGGTGGCGGGCATTACACAACCTGGCTTCAGAACCTACACAGGCCACTCCAAAAGGCCATGCTCATTGAGCGACCATGCCAGATCGTGCGTCGATTGAGACGAGGAGCAATAAACAATACCCTGGGTTTTTAGGATGCTGCTCTCTGAGAGCCAAGATCCCGAACAGTGTGACATTATGCAGAAAGCAAAGGCGAAGCTTGCAATTTGTTACGGAGATCTATCTGTCTGCAGTTTTTATGAACTCAATTTTAAAGCAGAAATCAAACGATAACAAATGAAAAGGTCAAATATATCTCTGGGTTATAAACAACAAAAAGGTCTTGAAGTCTGTTTCCATCCAGAGGGAGGATATATGGAAAGTGCTTTTGTCAAATAATCATCATTGTTTTAGTTTGTTTTTTTAATGTAAATATCCAGAAGAGTAAGGTGTTAAAATTCACACCTCCTGTGGACACAGTTTGCTGTCACACTGGTTTTTATATTAAACATCATACAGTTGCATTGGACTGTTTCAGGGGGTAGGATTGCTGTGCTGATCAGAGGAAAAAAAAAAAAAGAGAACAAACAACCATGAGGAACAAAGTTCTAATGACTTTTCCTTTTTGCCTACGTGGTGGCGTGTTTCACAGCATCACATGGCCCCAAAAGATAGTTTCAAACGATTAAATCTTAAGCTTTGAGCTCTTCATTTCTTTCTTCTTCTGCTACTCAAATTCATTGCTTTTACATCATCTGCTCTCTTCCTGCATCCTGCAAACAAACAGCTCCAGGGTCTGGAAGAACCATGCCGAGACCTGCAGCTGTCAGTGTACAAGGATGCAGATCTCTGGTCCACTTCAGGCTCCTGGATTAGGTTAAAAGCTCGGTGATTTACTGCATAAACTGGACTCTGGTGTGCTAAAAAAAAAGAGAAAAATCTCTAAATATGTGGAGTGAGTTGTTACAACTTTGAAGAGAGCTCTGTGAGATATTCAGAGCTAACTCTATTGACCTGTCCACCACTTTCTCTTGAACTGTCTGATGTAATTCTTAGTCTTTATAATGTTGCTTGGTTGAGGCCTTGACAGAGCAGCTGTATTTATACTGAGATCTGATCACAAAAAGATGGACTTTTGGTAGAACTAGGTTTTATTAGGAGGTATCAAGGCAAAGGGGGCTGAAAACCATAGCACACCTTTTAGTTTTTATTGTTGTGAAGAGTTATTCTTCAGTACAAAATGATGCTTTATTTTAACCCTTTACGGACGATGGGAGCGCCCGCGCTCCCAAATGCTTACATGTTTTTAAATGCCGGTAGAATTCGAAC
>JAUZNJ010107289.1:0-20476 GCA_034780135.1 Jordanella pulchra | reverse complement strand
GAGTTCATGATTCCGAAGTGAAATTAAAAAGTAGAAGGTTACAAGATAAATTGTGACAAGATAATGTGGCTTTCAACTGTTTCTCAGTAGCTTTGAAGCTTGGCTAAAATGATATGCATGTACATAGTCCACGTCTTTTACAGTACCTGATTCTCATATATATTTATAAGGATTAGATTTGTATGCATGCAATCCATTATTATGCATTCGTGTTTAAATTTTTATTTTTATTTGTAAACATCAGCAGAGCAAAAAGAAGAGAGGAAGGTGAAGCCAGGGAAAATGCAAAGAGGAGCTGAGATGGGTACCAGAGAGAGGTGGGGGATGATAGGATGGAAGGAGAGAAGGAGCGTGTGCACTGGAGTGAACTGGGGCACCGAGGGAGAATGGAAGCCAAGGATGAAAAGGAAAGGCAGGGGGGGGGATCAGAAAAGAGGGGAGCCTTTTAGAGTCAAACCATCATGCCACTGTCTGCCGGCAGGAAGGTTTGGGGATCTGTGGCGGTTTTTCTACATCTTAATGTGGGACGCCGGTGAGCGGTTACAAGGTGCACGTTGATTTGCATGTCTGCTCGCGTGTAATGCCTGTTTGTGTGCGTAAAAATGTAAAGGATGCCTTTAATAGGGTCTGGCATCAACTTCACCCTCGCTCCCCTGTGTATTCTCACCCACGCAGACAAACATGCAGAGCCCCCCCCGCCCAACTACCCTCCCCACCAATCTGATAAGTGGCGTGCCTCATGCGGAGCCATCAGCCGACACTGGAGCTTAGCGTGACACTCCCCTTTCCTCAGCCTCCTACCAAGGATCACCCTGGGGGACCTCGTCTGCCTGCTCCTCCACACAGAACGCAGGCCCACTCAAGGCTGGGCACAGATGCGGGAGGGCAGGGTGTCGTGTGGAAAAGAAAGCAGTGAACGCTGCAGGGGAAGGATGCTTTCTATCCTTCAGCCCCTATTATTCTTACGCAGTGAAGGAGCACGCCTGAAGTGCTGGAAATCGGGCAGAGCATTATTTAAGAGTGTTTTTATGCATGCATGGGTTTGCCTAGAATACGGATCACATACAACTCAAGCGTGGCTGCGTCATGCGTTGCTTGCGAGTAGGTAGAAAGTGTATTTTTTCTCATGTAGTTGTTAGAAACTGCACGGTTCATCATTACTGTACTTAAATGAAACACCCTCTTCCTCAGTTTAAGGCACAACAGCAACCCTCTGCTTTCTACAGCAGACGCTCAGACGATGGTATATTGTAATATTGTGCCACATTTGATTCGATGGCAGCAATTAGACGCCTCCACATCAGAGCTGTGACATCTGCTGAATGTAATCTGAGAGAAAATGATAATTGTTCTGCTTTTTTTTTTTTTTTTTTCTGCCTCACTTATCAAAATGTCTGGGCTGAGGTAATAAAGGCAAGCATGAGGCGCAGCATCAAGCTGCAGCTTCTGCGTAGCAATGAGTGTCATGTGGAGTTATCTGAACAACTGAGTAATTATGCAGAAAGCAATACAACACATTTATAATGTGGATGGGGAAGCAAGCATAAACATAAACTCAGCAGAATGTTGCCGTTGTTGAACCTTTATCTTGTCGTTGGATCAGAGTAAAGTTAGGAAATTAACTTCTCTTTTTTCTCATATGTCCAGAGTTCTCCAGAAGCTATTCACATTCCTTTGACTTGTTTTCCTCTTAGATATAATTTAAGCTCTTCTATTTGTTTTGCAAATAAACAGCCCAAATCTACTCTGATAGGTTTAAGTAAATATAATCAAACCAAATGCCTTATAGTTCCTCTATCCTCCGTTTTCAATTCCTGTCAGACGCCTATTGCCACGTGCAGAATGAAATAATACCTTCAGCACTATGTGAGTGCTTATTTGGTATTAAAGACGTTTAGCTTTTTTTTTCCCCAACCCAAAAAAACCCCTTGACTTCAAAGAGAAGCTGTCTCGCTGAAGGCTAAAAGTCTGAGACCTCCAAGGCCAAAAAACAGATTTTCATAACTTAGACCTACCCAACACTCTTCTTTTTGCTCTGCTGATGTATATAAATAAAGATAAAAATTTAAACACCCAAATAAAGAGCTAATACAGATTAGCTTTTTTTAAAATCCACTTTATTTTAATTTTGAATCTTTGTACTCTGTTAAAGTAAGTGCTTCCTGCAGCGAGCCCTCTAATGCAGGACTCCTTTAACCACTGTTCTTTTCACAGCACCAGGAAGGGGCTGGTACATGAATCCAATGGGTTGTGCAGGATTTTAATGATGTTATAGAAACAAAAAATGTAAAAAACGATAAAAAGTTTAACTTTGTATGATTTAGGTCCTTTAAGAAGGTAACTAATCTGCAAACAGATTCCCACCTGACTGATTTAATCTCAAATACAGCTGTGATGCGAAGCGCTCGGATGTTGGTTAAACAAGCATTTTTGAAGCTCTTTTTAATCCCTTAGCTCTTAGTCACTTAAAACGTAAAACCTTTCAGGTCATAATATATCTAAAAGTAGGAGGAGCAAAAGAAAAGTTGAAAAATGTTCAACTTTTGTTGCATGGCCCCACACTCATCAAGTATGGGTTTCACTGACTGACCATAACATAGAAGAGTCTTCAACCAATTTCCACTTGGAGAGAAACATAATCCTCTTGTGTCCAACTTTTCTGTATTAAATGATTTTTGTCCATTCTATTTGCTGCCTCTTCATCTTGGCTGCGGTTTTTGTCACAGGCTGCTTTAAAAATTGTGAAATTTAGCTGATTAATCAGACATATTGCTTTGGGTTAGTAAACTCCGAACACATATGTATTGTGTATATATGTGTATACACATGCATGTATACTTTACACTGACTTTAAGCTTTTCTTTTTTTTTTTCCAGCTTCTAAAACTGCTTCTACTTTCTGCCTTCAATAAAAAAATAACACTGGCTTAACCTACAGTTTGTGTTGTAATCATTTACATATATATATTGTAATTGGCCTAACAATGACCCTGAAGTTTTGTCCTTAGCAGTCCATTGACCTTCTTCATGGAAGTTGTTGAAGTTGTGCCAAAAGTTTTTGATCTCTGCTCAACTAAATGTTCATTGTTCAGTACCTCAATGTCAAAAATCCCTCTGCTTTCATAATTATATTTCGTGGAGACATTTGTCATGAGAGCTCGATTTACAACCACTTCTATCTTTGTCGCCTCCCTTGTGTTGGGTTTTAGGACGATGGTGATGACAGCTACCTGATGCTGTTGTTTGTCGCTCCCCTTGTATCTATCCCATAAGGTGTAGTTTAACTTCAAAACAGGACGATACTTATATCATCTAGTTCAGTCTGCTGTAGAATCAATGTGGGCTTAATTTATTTAGTAAATACTAAAAGCAGCTTATTCTAGAGCAGCATTCGTTCAATCGCTCTAAAAAACACACATTCATGCACCAATGTGCAGGTTGGTAACTTGTAGTTAAGTGCCTTGCTCGTTGACCTCTGACATAACGGAGCTGAAGTCAAATTAACAACTTTTTTTCACATCTCTATAAGAAATGCTGAAAATCATTGTACTCCACAAATAGAAAAAAGCTGAAAATGTGTGAATACATTTGCAAAGAGCTGTATAATTCAATGGGATATCAAAAATGAAGCAGCTCTGTTGCATATAAAACCAGCTCTCACTGAAACCGCTTCTCTGCTTAAAGAATGAGCCACACGGGCCATTATGTAAGGAGCCCCTCATCTTTTTGCACTCCTGAGAAAAAAAATAATTCTTCTGTAGAATTTCTACCTCTGCATCTTTATTTAATGTATGATGTTCTGGTTTGAAAGGTGTCTGGGGCTTTTTTTTTCTTTGGTATTTTTTGGGGTAAGAGGTATTTCTGTAATAAGAATGTCACCAGAGTTTGGCACGCAACGTTCCTGAGAGTTATGAAGTTGTAAAAGGGCCCAGAAAAGGGTCATAAGGGGGCAAATTAGAAACAATACATTCCCCCACTGAGAAGAACAAGTCAGTTAAATAACTAAACTCCGCCTTTGCCTGGTGTCAAATAATTGAATGTAACCATCAGGCTAATGGGTGGGGTAAACCATTTAGACATGGGGTAAATCTGAGTGATGGGATTAAAAGGAGAGGTTGGGTGGGAGGTGGGGGGGGGTTCGATCTAACCCACAATACAAAAATAAGAGAACGTTTGAGGGGTGTAATGCTGTCCGCCTTCTATATCTCTGCTTTTGGCAAATATGATTGGACAGTACTGGGCGTCATCAGACAACTGTGGAGTAATTAGGTTTGGAGTGCTCCAAGATAGACCTTGAAGCATAGATAGTAGGAGTGGGACTGTGCTCTGTGTGTGTGGGAGGGTGCGCGTGAGAACAGAGGTGGTACTGCATGATGGAGTTAATTGAATCTGAAATCTTGTTGGCCTGAAACGAGATCCAGTGATGTCTTTCATGCTGCGTCTCGTGCAGAGGGCTGCAAACATGACTGAATTCATAAAGTGTCTTATTAAAGAGCTCAAATTAAGTGTAGCAGCGCAACTCTTTCATAGTCTACCAGGCCCATAACTGCTAATGATCCAACCCCGGTGAAATGTCAACCCAAACACTATCTCTTCTTGTTTCTCCCCTCCTTTGTTGTTTCTTTGTGTTCCACTTGAGCGTGTCTCCTCACTTCTTCGCTCCCTTTTATTCCCTCTCCTTTATTCTCTCCTTTCATTCTCTGGGATTTCATAAGGAATAGATCCACCATTTCCTAACTTTCTCCTAATCTTTTTGATATTTGCTTTTTAGAGTTTGAAAGGCTTTGATGTTCTTTCCCACTTTGGGCTGGAGCTCTTTGATCAATGCGAGGAAGGCTGCTCAACCTGAAACGTCGCTTTAAGGATAGGCAGGCCGTTCTGGAATAATGAGAAAACATGAAAAAAAAAAACACACACGTACACCGAGTAAGACACAATTCCATTTTGTTTTTCTAAAACATTATGAGTGAACCATTAATATCCCCTGTAATAAACTGAATTAAACCCCTATGAAGAAAAACAATAAGCTGAATTAGAGATGCATAGCATGTTTGATATTGGAGAGACAAAGGTGAGAAATGCACTTGGGGGAATCTATTTATTTTCTCCTATGTGCTATGCAAATGAAGTGGGCTGCGTGCTACAGTAGAAGTCATTACTAGTCCGCTCACCAGTCTCTCTGGCTCAGAATGTAATGAAACAGAGGCCTTTGGCTGAAATGACCTTTCCCATTGGTAGAGTTCCCTCATGTGCATAACGTTACCATAAGAGCTGGATGCCTTATGTGAGAGACAATCAGTGGGAAGGCAAAGATGAGCAAAAGCTAAGAAAATTGCTTTTGAATTGCAAAGATAATATCAATCAACGTTGAATTACATTTCTGATTTCCATCGAAGGCAACCAATTAAAATCGGCAACTGGATCCCTCTTGTTCTTGCTCTCCCTCAACATGTGTTCAGCATGTTAAGAGAAAATGTCTGTTTGTTTTATTTTTTCTTCCTCTCTTCAGTCTTCAAGGAGCATGCCAGGGAATGTGAGATCCCTTCTTTGTTAGATCAGAATTTCCTTCCTCCCTGTGTTTGTCATGAAGGAATCTTAATTGGACTCTTGCTCCCATACCATGCCGCAACTCATGAACCTCCCCAGTGAAGGTTGTAAGTTTAGAGTGGAATACATCACTGACACTGACAAATGGTATACAGCAGCAGCAGATAAAGACCAGGGAATGTCACCTAGTGATTATTATCAAGGCATGTTCAGCTCATTAGAGAAAAGATTGTCTTCTTACTCGTGTAACAACACTGGCCTGGCGTACTGGTGGCTTAGGGGTGGAGCATGCCATCCTTGTACAGAAACCTTGGTCCTTCATGGGGATGTCACTGGTTCCAATCTCAGCCTATTGACCTTTAGTGTGTGCCTCCTAAATATATCCTTATATATATATAACAATGGAAACACACTAAAATACCTCATTGAGAGAGTTTAAAATAAGGATATTTTATAAAAAAAAACAAAAACATCTTGATGTCTTATTTACTGTCAGGCAATGCAGGGGACTCAGCAAACGTTTATAAGATGGTCCTCTGATTAGACTAGATGAGACATACACCCAAGACAATATGTTTGGTAGAAAATGCATGGAATAGACTGTTGACCTGTCCAAGATGTACTCTGCCTTTCACCCGCAGACTGCTGGAGATAGACACCCCCCCGACAGATAAGTGGTAGAAGGTATATGGATTGTATAAAACACAACATCATACATTACCCTGAACACACCATCCTATGGTTAAACAGTAGTGTGGTAGCATCATGTTGTCTGGAAGCTGATCAGAGATTAGACAATGATGGATGGAGATAAATGCAGGACAATCCTGGAACAAAACCAGCTAAAAGCTATAAAAAAGGGTTGTGAATGGGGCTGATTTCACTATCAAGCGATAAAGAAAAAAATCTAGATATCCAACCAGACCTAGGATGGTCTAGGTATAAACATAATCATGTCAGAATAGGCAAGTCAAAGACTAGACTAATACCTATTTAACAATTTGACAACATGTAAATCAAAGAAGCTTGTTCTGCCCAAGCTTTTATGTCTAGATCATTAAAGCTAGTCAAGAATGAAATCTCAAGATGCTTACAGCATTAAATCCAGCTAAAACTGACTCAACAAAATATTAAATCAAGGGGGCTGAATATTAATCAACAGCACGCCTCTTTTTTATTTTATTAATTCATTTCTTCTGAAAAAGGTTCTAACACAAATTGGCAATAAAATGTACAAGTTTGTGTCTATAATGGCGTAAATTGGAAAGAGGTTTAAGCTGAATAAATTATTTAGCAATGCAATGCTAGTTAAGCATCTAGGATGTAGAGCTGTAAGCGATGTATCCCGCAAAGTATCAATTGCTTATTGGCACCTTCTTCCAAGACTACCAGACAACAGGTGCAGGGCGTCACCTTTTTTTACAAGCAATACCGAAAGTACACATCAAGGATGGTCCTGAACTTGAAGTCTGTCCATACTGGAATATAAGGAAGTCATATTAAATCCACTTACCTTAGGTCAGGTATATCATCCACAAAGGTTATGAGTAGGGTGAGCCCTTAGGGCTAAACAAAACGTATTGAGTTAGTACTAAGTATTAAATCCACTGACTTTAGGTTTCAGTTTCCTACAAAACATTTAGTTTAATTTTTTTGGAGGGACTTTGACAGAACTTAACCAAATTATACAGATGACCAAGTGAACAAAGAACGGTGTTCAAACATCTCAACAAACAACTGTCAATGGTCATTTATGTAAGCGAAAATAAAAAAAAATTGAGTATGAATTAAACTTTGTATTGCCTTAAGTTTTGAAATAAAATAATAATAATAAAAAACATGTCAAACTCTTTATATAGACATTCTCTTTAGCTTTTGAGTTTTAAGATGCCTCATTCAGCTTAGGATAACAACTGTCCAGAGTTATTATTTTAATCCTAAATTTGAAGCACATTCCTCATCTTAAAAATCCTCTGGACTCCTACATCCCCACTTTGTTCACCATTTCTGTCACTCCCTCTCTCTTTTTTTCCATATATCCTCACACACCTCCCATCCACTCCTTTTTTACAGCTGCCCTGGAGATTCATCACTACATTGACAGAAAGACCTCTCCCGTCTCTCTCGGAATGCTTGAAGGGATGTATATCACGGATCAGCAGTTCTGCTGTCTCGGTCCTCCAACGGTCTCACATGTAATGCTTGGGCTCATGTGCGTTCATGCCTGTGCTTGAGTCTGACTCTTATAAGACAGAGAACAGCCCCCTTCCACCCTCTCCCCTTAAGGCAAGTGCATTGAAAATCAGGCATTTGACTGGCACCAAGCACATCTCTCTCTAGACTCATCGGGATAGAAATTAAGAAAAAGAATCAATGAAAGAGATGAGAGGTCGAATGTCGTAATAAACAGATACTGCTCTATTTATATTTCAATGGATGTGTTTTTGACTGAGATAAAAGCAGAATTAAAAGCAACACCAAATCTATTTGCAACAATGTTTCGCTTAAAGAAACATGCTAAAAAGCTTTAATAGGTGGTCTCTTTTTTCCATCATCGACTGCTAATGTCTGCATCATTAAAACAGAGGAGTAGTTTATCTGCCAACTGAAAGCTTGTGTTTAAGTCATTTGGTAGAAGTCTAGCTGAGCACCCAGACGGCAGTAGAGATCAAGATGGCCCATTAGGAATGCAGTGTGGTGTTTTCTATCTAGGTCACAGCCGAAGCCACCCACTGTACATTTTCCACAGAGACCCTACCATGCTACCCTATCGCCACCCTATCCCTGCACCCTGTCTTATAATGCAAGGTTGGGCATTAGTTAAACACCAGGGTGTGTATCCAGTGGAGAATATGAGCTCATGAGTCTTTCTTTTCCCAACAAGCTGTGGCTAACAATGACTCTTGATGGCTGTTCATATTTCACTATCACCATCTGTCTATAATTTGAGTGAAACAAAGGGTGACTAAAAATATCACAACTGACATTACTTTGGAAGAATTTTGATTGTCCCTCCATTATTTTCATATTACAACCTTACATGTCATTGTTTTTTTATTAGATTTTATAGTACGGACCTGGAAAAGTTATATGGTATGATAATTGAAGTGGTGGAATATTATATCTGGTTTATTAGATTTTTATTTGGCAAAATCTAATATGCGTGCAAGAAATCCACTCCGGCACATGCATTCACTCTTTTTACAACCACCTTTTGCAGCAGTTACATCTGCAAGTATTTTGAGGCGTGTCTGTTGTGGCTTCGCACAAAGAGTTAGATTTTTGCAAAAATCAATCCTGAAAAATTGCTCATTCAGTCTGGAGAACATCTTAAAATAGCATTTTTCAAGTGATGCCACAGATATTCAGTGAAACTAAAAGAATTTCTCCCTGGTCTCAACTCTTTCTTAGTTTTTTTTTTTTTATCTGCCACCACCATTATTTCTCAGTGGGATAATGTGTTTACGGTAATATGAAAGGGTTACTTTTCTTGCATAAAATTTTGTGTGTTCCCACACTTTCCTCCAGATTGCTTTAGGATTACTCCAGGACTTTTGCTTTTCCCTTGCATTTATCTCATAAAGGAAATATTTGTGGAATGAATAGCATATTGTTGTCAGACTTTCTCTCACGAATTTCAGATCTTTTTATTTGTTTCTCTGATTAATGCTCTTCTTGTTTAGTTTGAAAGTTAAGGTAGAAGGTCTGGTCTTGGTCCATCCTCACTTGCTCTTTATATTATCAGGTAATGGACTAAACAGAGTTCTTTGAGAAATACAAAGCTTAGTATGTTGTTATATAACCCAACTCTGCAAATCCTTGTGTTGTTTTACTTTCTCTACACAATTATGTATTGCTTTATGTTCCAATAAATCACACACACACACAAAACTTGCCCTGTTTCCTGAGTGTTATTAGCTTACCAAAATGTTTCATTGTAGATTGTCCTTCAGAAACTCCTCCTTACCGTACTCATATGCTTCAACAAATGGATTTATTAATGCATCCAGACTGTTTATTTGTATTGTAATGAGAGGCTTTAATCAGGGATGTCAGGGAAAGCATTCCTCTGAGTGTCTACAAAAACAGACCCACCCTCATCGCTCACTTACATACACACACAATGCAGTGATTTATGGCAAACATTACAGGCAATCATGTTGGGCTGGGCCGTGTCCTTCGTAATGCTCAGCTTGTTTGAAATATGGAAAAGCCAAGCTCCCCGTTGATATACAGATTCATAAAGAAACAAGCTGGGGAACAGATACTGGTCTTTTCTTTCGGTATAGATAATTAGACAAATTAGGTTCTCTGTAACTTGCAAATGCTCGAACGTACAATTTGCAAACTTCTAATAGACGTCCCCCACAAATATACTAATAAAGTTACTCTTTTTCAGTTCAACAATCTCTTTGATAGCGATAGTTGTTAGTTTAAAGGCAGAGAAAATCGTCAGCTATTCACTCTGATGTAATTTCAGCGCCTCAGATGTTGCTGCAGCTCTGTTTATCTCTTTTCTGTCTGGTCTCTGTGGCTAGAAAAGGAAAAAAATCTTCCTTTAAGAGAGGATTAACTGAGTTGGTGCAATTTTTATTTTCCACCATACCCTCTTCAGCACACGTTTTCACAAATATTAGTAAAAAAACAAAAAAGAAACATAGTGGACACCCTTTACCATGGGATTGGGTACCACACAATAACACCCTCTGGCTGGATGTGACGGAACATTCGACACACATATTTTGGTCCAGACCATTTTGTCGTTATCTCCTTTTGCTTCAGGGATGTTGGATGCGGGGATAAGAAATGTTTATGAAGCTCTGCTTGTCTTTGGCAGCCTATGCCTGCTGACAACCTGACCACCAATGGAACGTAGTTGTTGATCAAGCCATTGGACACACTTTCAAGCATGAAATCAAAAACCGAACAACTCAGAAAGATTACTTCTAAAAGACAGGCTTGAAGATAGAGGAAAAACAGATGAAAGCAGACCTGACAGAGGGGAACCAAAATAACACAAACCACTGATAGACATGGCTGGAAAACAGATTCAAGGCAACAATTTCATAACAGTGAGGTACAGCAACAACAACCATGTACCTGCCAGAAAATCTTCATTTCTATGTAAAGAGGTCGGTTAGAGCATTTGTGTAGGAATAGAGCATTTAAATACTATGATTTGAGCTGACACACAATGCACACACCTGAAAATGGTTTCGTTTTCGATATGCCTTCTATGGCGAAAGACCAGATTTAATGTTTCTAAAACTGAGAGAGCTCCAACATCACGGTATAATTTCTGCTCAGCTGGGAAACCTAAGAGGCATAGAAGTTTGTGGCGCGAATCATTTTCCCTTTGATTCGCCCGTTTTTGTTTTTTTTTCGCCCTCTTACTGGGTCTCAGTCTGATGTCATGAATAAATGCATGTCATGCCACCATGGTGCATAACACACAGCTCTCCCACCCAGGAGGAACCATTTCAATTCTCTCCCTCATCTTCCTGGTCCTATTGTTTTCACTCAAATGCTGAAAAGCTTTAGATGGACTTCTCTCTAGAGCTGAGGCCAGTCACTAAGTCCGGCTCACTGGTTCTCTAGAAATCATTTGGCTGAGTTTGCTTAGACCACCAGCCAAAACAGAGAGCTGCAAAGTGAAAACTCCTGAAGTATCAGAGGTTGAACTGTTATCTTGCCAAATGAGTGATTTCCTTTTTTTGAAACGCCTTTTTTGTGACAGCCTGTCTATCTTGAATATTGAAATAAAAGTCCTAGATTGACATGTGAAATTCTAATGTCTGGTTGGGAAGATGTCTAGCAAATCAGAAAAAGCTTAGAATAACATAGCAACATATAGGGAATCAAGACCACATGAAAAAAGTTTGTACAGGTTGGTCCATTAAAATAAACTCTGTCTGATCCTGTAGCTGTGCCTGGACAGACAATAGTGACAATTTCACGTCAAGGACATTTTAATGACAAAAAGTGCTTCTATGAGTCATGTCAACTATAGCTGACTCATTTTCAGATGCCCAGGACAAATGTAAAATGTGTTTTTATATGTATATTTTGCTTTTTGAATGCATTTGAACCCTATTTTCACCATAGTAGTGTTTAAGTATAGCAAGTCAAGAGGGGTAGACAAATCCATCCATTTTTAAAACAGCGGTGTACTCATCCATTATGAGTTTTCCATGTTATGATAACTTGGAATTAAAGTATCGTGGTTTCTCTGTATTAACGCAGTTTGAATATAAAGATGGATTTTAAGTAAATAAATGTTTTGTCTTGGTTGTATATAATTGGGAGAATAACTATAGACAGCCAGAGAAAGTATTTTTGACCAGCTAATGTTTAAACTTTTAAACTTTTTGTCATGATACTTAGTTGTCTGTGTAACACCTGTTTTTAATTAGTCCAGCTCTGTTCTGAACTTCTCTGCCCTCCCAGTTTACACTATGCCACAAGAAGAAGATGAAAAAAGATGAATCAAACAGTGATTTATAGGTATGCACTGAAATTAAAATTAGTGGCCGAAACCGAAAAAGTAGCAAACAAAGGCTGAAAACCAAAAACCAAAACAAGTTATTATGTTAAATCTTAAAATCATAGCATCTTTGGCTACAATGTGTAAAAACCCTATAAAAACCATCTTAGTTTTTAAACTCAAGGTGTTTCAATAAATCATGAATCTTTCAATAAGAAAAGTACCAAAATATTTATTTAACAATGACATTTTTTGTGTAAGACCTCAGCAGAATCACTGGGAAACATTCTTGCATTTTAAAACGCATTTGCCACGGACAGAGTGTGTCAGTTTCCTTTTCTGTGATACATTCTTCTGATATTCAGAATGGTGATGAGGACGTTTGGATTTCTATGGTATTTTGTGCCACTGACATTGAGACAATGCATTGAGACTGATGTGCAGCGTTCAAACTCACACCCAGTCACTGAAACCCAGACTTGAACAATCAGGATATTAAATCATAATTTAGAGATGATCACATGCAGTCCAGACTTTTTAAAAAGTCCAAAAATCATTCTTTAGTTTAGCAACAAAGGCAGCACTGAAGCTAAAGGCTAGTATAGTTAGTGGTTAACAGTTGGTAGTGTCATAACGCTCACAGTGCTTGAGAATGTTTTTCATGTCTGTTACTCTGTTATCATTATTGTATTTTGTGTGGATCAACAAAGCAACAAATCAACAACTCAGTTTTTGGACATTTAAATAAGAATCAAACCTAATGCACATCCCGTCAGGTGCTCATCAGCAGTTTAAGGCCATGAGATTACCACAGAGTACTTAGTGAGACAAACCTCTCAAGGAAAAATGCTGCCCTGGTGATATTGTAAAATCTTATCTCTGAAATGATATCTATTGATTATGTTGTCCAACACCAATGGTATTTAGAAGTAATACATACTTTTTCTAAACATTGCACTGGATACAGATTTAAGAAGTTACAAGTCTTGGTTGTTTGCCTTAACTTTGTCTCTGTCTGTAAACCTTCCATTAGCATACAGATAACATCTCTTTGTTTTTCTCTTTGAGAAAATACTGTTTTAATAGGTCCTTAAAGCAGATAAAATGTGAAGGTAGGAGAGTAGTTATTTATTTTCCTCTTGGGTGCTACAATCACAATTTCAGGGGATAGGTGTTCAAACACCACATCAGACCTCTATGGGGGACTTTGTCATAGGAGATATAGATTAAGTTTCAGGTCGGCTGAGCAGAAACTATAATGATTCTCACTGTCTGCCCTTGAAATTACCTTCTCATCGCTTACTCAAATTGATACACAGTCTTTTTTTTTTCTTTTTGACTCACCTGGATCCTAATGCAAATTTGAATGATGGCAAATGCTTTAACGCTTCAAGTGAGTGCATCATTTTAGGTTAAAGCTGGTGGTCTTTTGCATCTTTTCATGCCCTGTCAAAGCCCACGCATTCAGAGGTTAGAAATAGGGTACAGCTTCTGCTTTTGTTTCTCCTTAACTCATAGAAGAACTCTGAACCAGCCTCAGAAATTCGCAACAGAAGATGTCAAAACAGATTAGCTTTTCTTAAATCGACTCCCCAGATTAAATGATTGTACAAATCAAACTGGCTTTGAGGCTTTGCATAATTTATTTTTCCCTCTCTCTTTAGAAAGTCTGTCTTTGACTTTTTACTTCTCAGTTGTGCAGGAGCCTTGACAGACTATTAGAATATGAATCAATGGAGATGAGATATGAGACATCCAGCACTGGTGATATAAACCCCTCTGTGTGTTTTTGTTATATATGAGCTTGTGTTGAGTTGGATAAATTACATATTTACTAGCTTCTCTGAACCGTTTGTAGTAATTAGTTCATTAGGAACATGTGGAGTCTTGATAAATGTTTAAAAACATTTTATTGGGAAAAGAAACAACAAATGTTTTGACATAAAGACATTGAGGTGCACCTTTTTCAGTTGAATACATAATTTCATCATAATTTATCCTACCAGTGTTTCACAAATTTAGTTTTAAATCTTATGTTTAGTGACTTATAATAATCAAGATTGAATTTTTCCTCTTATTGAATTATCTACTTGTATTTTGATGAAACCACAGATGATCAAAATATAAATATAGACTCAGATATACAACCATTGCATCAAAAATTGTTAAAAAATGCCTTTAACAAATTGCACCTCAGCCAGAAACGTTTTGTTAAAGTCATCAATCAATTTATTTTTGAATATTTAACCCAGTATATTTAGTCAAGGCCAGTTTAAAAGTTTCTTTTTTCCAGCTTGCTTTTTATTTTCCCAAAAAAAGCCAAACACAGCACCCATCAGAGGATCTAGTAAAAGTATTCCCAAACATGTTAGGGCAATGGTTGCCAGCATACATTAAAACTGGAATAATTTGGAATAATTAAAAACTAATTCATTTAAAACTGTGGAATTAGCCTGAATATTCTGTCTAATGATTTCATATATGTTGTTGTTGTTGTTATTGTTTTATAACTGTGCTGTTGTAACATAGAATATCACTGTTAAGGTGATCTGATTATAGATTTATTGTATGTTGTTCCACAAACTGTAACGTTGCCATAGATGTTCAAATGTCCCATAAGATTTAGCTATAGCCACCAAAAATATATATAACTTAAGCTCAAAGTCCATGATAAATATCTCATAAACCAGCAAAGGTGCGTTTTATGTCCAACATGTGGTATTTTTACATAGCTGTTTCTCTTAATCTGATAGCTATTAACCAGATGTCATTCAGTACTAGCTTAGTACTGTATTCATACTGTCCAGGTGAGAAAATCATAAATGTTGAGTAATAAAATGGGTATTCTCATCCTGTTTTTGCATCTGAGTTCATACTGACAAGCCTCAGACTTCCAAAGTAAAGAGCTCACTTTGTTGTGAGTGATACTGCAAGATCCCTAAATTGCCTTCCTATTTCCCCTTTCCTGGTCCTGCACTTTGATCTGTTCCCTTTGAGGATACACTTGATATGGGAATAGCCTTTCATAGGCAGCTGCTACATTGCCCACGTCTTGCTCAGCTTAATCTGTCAATATGTGTCACAATAAAGACTTTCCTCACTTTACTTATGTCGATTCAGAAAAAAAGAAAAGTTGAGTTAAAGTTTTTTCTCTCCCAAAAGGTTTTCTCGTGCTTTTAGAGGAATGGTTAAAAAAATAAGAAAGGGAGCAATTCTCCAGGAACTTGATAAACATCTTTTAAACAAACTAAATAAGTCGTCACTATTACATTAACTACCATATCAATTATCCCTACCTTATAACTGAGTGTTTAATCTTTATTTTAACCAATTGTAAATATATAGATATAAAGACATTTAAATAGACGATCTTTAATACAGTAGAGGACACAACACATTGTTTTATATTTCTTTGCCACAAGGTACAGTAGCTACTCATCCATTATTGTAAAAACATTGGAAAACATTTAGAACCATTTTCTTCCAAAACAGTTTGCAAAATATATGGAGTAGGACAAATAACATTAACTAGGGAAGCAACCTCCCAGTCCGTGAATAAATCTGTTTACATCTCCTAAAAGTCAGACCTTGTCTGATGTAATTTTTCAGCTTTCAGAGAAAGTTTTCAAACTGTCAAGAACAGCTCCGCTATGGGGAAGGTAAAAATAAACTTGGAGCAAAGCAACACAGGGATTGGAAACTGCAGAACGTACTACTTTGGCAGTATAAAATTTAGCAGGACAGCTAAAAAAACAAAAAAATTAAACATGAAGGATCATAATCAATATCTGTACATAAAAAAACAGAAAGAGTTGCATTGTATTACAAAAACACTCAATAAAATCCAGATCCTTGTCAGTGAGTATATGTACTGGATTTCTTACCACTTGTGGCCTCGAGCCCTCAGGTCTGCATACTTTCCTGATGTTTTTTTTTTAGCTTTAAAGTTTTCAAAAAGCATCTTAACCTTAAATGTTTGGCTGAGTTTCTCATTGGAAAAGAGCATGGCACAAAGTTGGTGCATGTTTACATGTGGTCTAAGTTTATAATTATTTAAATGAACTTAGGCGAAAATTCAACTGAATAGACGGAATCACGTACCCATCCCAACATAGATTGATGGATGGATGGATGGATGGATGGATGGATGGATGGATGGATGGATGGATGGATGGATGGATGGATGGATGGATGAATGGAAGGACGGAGTTTTAATCAAGCTCTTATCAACAAACCCATTTTTTAAACAATATGTTGTTTATAAGGTCCTGCAAGAGACATGCGATACATTTCCACTAACCATCAAACTGCAGAAATCATAATTATGAAAACAAATTTGCTACATGAAAAAGAAAAAAAATCTTGATAAAAAAGTTTTTACGCTTCAATTAAGTCACTTTTCAGTCATATCTAAATTCTTAGTTTTCGCAAAAATGCAATGGAAATAATTTTTTTCTCATCACATGAGTCTTGATCTGCAGCTGGACCTTAATGCCTTGGAAAAGGACAAAGAAGAGCGGAGGTAGTTGCAGGAGTATCGGCGGCATATTTGGATAAATAAGAGGGAGTATTTTTTTGTACATTTAATTTATGACTATGAGCACTAAAGCCGTGGCTGAATCATGGATGCATCTCCTGTGTTTACACCCGCCACTGCCAAATACTGCAGTTGCGTCAATTTTCTTTTTCAAAATAAGCAGAAATGGAAATAGTTTTGCACACTTTTGTAATGTGAACATATTTATAGAAAACCCTGCCCAATGCTTTCTCTAAACTTCCCTGTGAGCAGATAGACTAATACAGGGCAGCACAAGTGAATACAGCTGTGAAAACATCTCTGACTTAAGTTGTTGTCAGTAGAACAATTCCTCACTAATATAAAACTTGGAATACTTTTATAAACAGAAAATCATATTTTATCATGACATTCTAATTGGAGAAGTGAATGTCTGGTACCAGGCTAATCTTGATTTACATAAAAAAGAAACATGGGTGAACACAGGTTACATTGGAGGTTGCTCAAAGCTCTTTCCTTGGACCAGTGCTACCCAAAGATAAGATTATGGAGTATATTTGACAGACATATCCCAACCACAATGTTTCTCAGTTTGACCAGTACTTGAAAGTGATTATATTTTCTACCAAATGCAAAAAAGACAGAATTAAATAATTGATGTTTTTGCTCTCATGTGAGGTTAGCATCCAAACTGACCTAAAAGGATTAAAAACCAAACACCTCTATGTTGTTAGACTAGATTAGACTTAGATTCTGACATTCACATAACACCTCTCATTGAAGCAATTAACTAAACCAAACAAAACACTTTAAAACTGTTCAGTAAAAAAAATGGCAAACGTGATTTGTTGATAAGATCAAGTTTTATGTCTGTATCATGTTTGGGTGAAGAGACATTTAGTTATGAACACTAACTACACAGATACTTTAGGGCCTTTTGATTCCTGGGTAATTTTTCCTATTGAGAAGCCAGTGAGAATCTCCTTCCTTTACACAAAACATTAACAATATCTCGTAGAGTAGTACTGAGTATGGTAATAAGGCAAAACAAATCAACAAGAAGTATACCTAAAGAACAGGTGTGTTTTTTTTTTTGGTGTTTCTGTTCAAGGGAGCAGGGCTAATACCCTCCTCCTGGGTAAAAACCTGGTGACCAACCACTTTTACAAACATGTCCTCACTGTGTCCTGCTGTTTTCTGCAATTAGACAAACTTAAATAACTAATAGGGGTGTAAATAATTACTTCCTCTTTTGTAAATGTAGTCTTTGTGCTTTTTTTTTTGTTTTCCATGATTTGCCTCCATCAGGTTCCTCTATCATTAAACCTCCCAGTACCAATTTCTACTAACCACAACAATTATTAAAATTGTTCACTTTGCCTTTTTCCTCACTTTTACATCAAGCTGTCACCATTTTCTGCCATTAAAATGTAAAGTTTGCAGCACTATAAAAACATACAGCTTTTTTGTGGTAAGCCAGTTTCCCTTTCCTACAATCTGCCTGCATGCAGGTATTTTGTCTCCTTCATGAGTTGTCAGAGCTGCCGTCACTCTAAGCAAACTGCACCGTTCAGGAAGGAAATTTCCAGGTTATCCTTTCTTTAGAATAAAACTGACTGGAACCATTTTTACTTTTAATGCACACTGATAATGCAGACTTTTTAAACAAATGTGGAGTTGGAATGAAGCAAAAATAATGTTTTGATATGTTTTTATATAACTCGATGCTTTTTGATTCTATTTATATTTAATAGGGGGTATTATTATTTCAGTATTGAATTGCTGCCGTCCAAGATTGTCTTCACAACGCAAACACAGCCTGCACATTGTGACAGTTTGACACTTTAATTTTCAGCAAAGTGTTTCACCTGAATTTCCCTGATAAAGTGAAACAGACTGCCCTCATAAATATATGTATTCTGCATTGGAAAATATTGCTCCTTGTCTTTCTTCCTCCATCCTCTCTGTGTCTCCGATGAACACAATGAGCACCTTATTGTCAGAGTACTCAGCTACTGCACTGTGAAACAAAATAAGCCTTTTTGCGCTGTCACAACCTGCATCTTGTTTATTTAGCTTCTGTTTTATTTCTACTAAAGGTTTTCTACTTTTATTTAAATGCGGGAAACCAAAGTCAGATTCCAGGCTTGCGGAAGCAATCTTGGCCAATACATTTGATTCTTACCTTGATTCTTTTTCTCAGTTCCATTTAAGGTTATTTTTTTGTGTTTTGTTTTTTTAGGTTCGGAAAGAACAGGAAGGATGAGGACAGGGTTGAGAGGAAGAACTCAAGAAGTTCTAGACCTGAGGAAATGCAGGCAAATGAGGATGAAACGGTCCAGATGAAGCAGGAACAGGAAAGGTAAGACACAATACCATTTTTCAACATCCCAAATGTTTAAGTGTTGCCTGAAAGAAAGAAAAAAAAGATTAGCAAAGTTGTTTGAACCAGCAAAACATAACTTACCAAAATCAGTTTTCTTGGAAGGCATTTTATAATTATTACCTAGTGGTTAAAGTTAATTAAACGAACGGACCAGATCCAAACCCGACAGGCATAACACGGAGGCTGCAGATTGTGTGTAATAATCATAACTTGAAAGGTGCATGTTGAAAATAAAAGCCATAGAGTTCAATCAATAAGGTCATCTACATATACTTTCAAACAGAAAATGTGAAGCAGATGGCCTTTATTTAAGTATTAAAGCAGCACCATGTTATAGTTGTTGCAGTGCAGCCTTTGTCAGATCAGAACCGTAGGGGACGTTCATATGGAATCCAGCCATGATGTTGGAAATGTGTCTGAATTGCAGAGTTGGATATTTAAAAAAAGATCGTTTGCCATGTAAAATGCAAATGTCCACATCCTCCCAACTGCTAATTCTACGTCTCTGTTCTGTGACCCAGTGGGCGACCGACAGCCGTCTGACAGAGTTCATTAGGGCTTTGGTTGTGAAGCAGAGAAATACCTCTGTTAGCAAGATTTCTAAGCAAGATTCATTTGGATCTGAAGAGAGAATATGTTCTGGTCCAAATGATCAACCAGGACATTTCATCACAGACAGATCAAAAAACACCTAAAGATAACCTTTTAAAGAGCTTAAGTTGAACATTTAAGGCCCAGTAAATGTAAAAGGATCACATTAACGATATGATTAGAATTGATTTTATTGCTATGTAATAAATGGAACAATTCCATTGAGAATACAAACTGGACAAAAAATACTCATTTAATTATGTTTCTTATTTCATTAGAGGCAGGTAGAATCTAATTTTTGGTATCTGTACATCTTACCTCAGTTTCTTATCAGTTTTTCTTCCTCCAATTTATGTTTTTTATGTTATTGGCTGTAAAGTCAGATACTTTGAATCGGTGAGGACAGGCTTTTATTTAACTTAGTCAAGTTTAAGTTCAAATTTCTTTAAAAGATATGTAATGCTGTTTATATTATACTGTTAGAAAACAAAATGACTGAAAGCTAGAGTCAAACAGTTTTAGGCCTAAAGTGCCATTTGGTTTGCTAGTCCTGTAGGCTTCAAGTAAATTATAACAATTAGATTTGCTCATACTTTGTTTTTCTAGCTCTTCAGTCTTTCCCAGAAATTAGTAGTGAATCTCTGAACCTAAAATTTGACAACCTCTGGCATGTCTCTTTAAACTTCTGAGTGAATGGCTCCGCCACACATTGATGGACTTTGATCAAAAAGCTGATTGGAGAGAAAGAAAATGCTATGGAAATAAACTTAAAAAGGCCTGTATGAAAACAGAAAGCAATTACACCAATAAGTGAGGCCCGTCTGTATTCAAAATCAACAAATGTAATATTGTTCAATTTTCTATAGATAGATAGATAGACAGACAGACAGACAGACAGACAGACAGACAGACAGACAGACAGCCAGACAGCCAGACAGACAGACAGACAGACA
>JAUZNJ010107288.1:0-46840 GCA_034780135.1 Jordanella pulchra | reverse complement strand
TGACCCTCAGCTCTCTAGTCTTCTGCCTGGTTCGAGCGCCAAAGAATCGTATCATTAAATCTTCTAACTGCTATTTTCTTTTCTGTGTGAGTCTATCCAGATTGAAATTTTTTTAGGATGGGATGAATGTTTAATTTGTTCAAAACTATCCAGGATTCTTCACCTTCAGTTAATATATATTATCCTTCACATCTAACATTAATTTTTTTCCATCTCTTACTAGACCACTGCAGAGCAGCAGAAGAACAGAACTTTTCATGTCAGGGAGGAGTTACAATTTTTTGCCATTTGGTCAGATTTAATTTGCTGATTTGAAAGAATTTGGAGACCTTGAAACCTGCTGTTAAATATTCCAAAAATGTAAATAGTGAGTGAATTAGAATAAAGCTATTTTTAAAAGCTCAAACCTTCTAAAATGTATTTTTTGGGACAGAAAGTTAAAGGCAGAAACATAAATAAAGGCTAAATCATGGAAGAAAATCAAAAAAGTACAATTTCACTTCCTCATTGCTGGATTGTTCTGTTGTTCTGTTATATCCCCATCCTTTGTTTGTCTCGTTGCCATTTGTGTCAACAACAACTAGAACAAATTATTTCATTAATTGAAAAGTCTTCTAATAATTGAAATTATTCCATGATGTGATAAACGATTAAATCTTCTCTTTTGTGTTGTAGTTTCCTTTGGCTATAGAGAAGGACTGTTTCTGGTCAAATGTTCCATAATGAGGGAGGCGGGCATTATGCTAGTTTGACAGGTCATATCAACATCTATGAAAATAATGGGGGTGTAGGTGATGTAACTCCTTATTTCTTTAGCTCTTGCTCCACTTCTTTCAATATCTTTCATGGTGCTCTGGATATATAAGTTCAAAGATCGTTTAGAGACTCAACAAAGTTTTATTCATTTTCTGTAAAGCTGAATGTGACCAGTTTGGATAAATGCTTTGTTTGGTCATTGAACGCTGATCACTGATCTTTTGAAGCCCTGAACCTGCAGCGCCTCATCAGTGTTAATCCCACACCTATCTTTCAATTTCCTCAATTGAATCAATGAATGCAAGACACCCCCAGCTCCTATTTCTTTCCAAATCAAGGTTTTATTCTTTTGAAGATGCATCCTTATGTGCTCAGGAGTGTCCCAGCTACCACTGGCCTATAGGTGGCAGCAATGTTAATTCAGATGAGGACTTTCAGTGGGAATGAAAACATTGGTTATGATGAATTATCAGCCTGTAAGTAAACTCATGAAGAAGAAACTGATCTGCTGTATCCAAATGCAAATTAAGATTGAAAATCCTCATCAGGAGTTTTCTTTTCATGTTAGGTGTAGAGTTAAAGTGTTTGTAATTCAATTATTTTTTGAGCTTTTATGTCAAGTTCTCACTATTTAATTCAAAAATGCCTCAAGTCTGAGTAATTTACTACCAGTTACTGTTTTTATGCCACTAGCATCCAAATATAGATGTCAAATGTATGATGCTAAGACCTTGGCAATACCTAAAGAAATAAATCTAAAGAAAATCATGTAATTAAAAATATAAACACAAACACAAGAGTAAAGAAAAAAAATGGATTTGAATACTTATAAATGCACAGTTTCTTTAACTTTAGATGAAATTCAATAATTGTCAGATTGCCACAAAATCACATATTTTCCATTTTTTGCAGTAACATAAAATAACAGTTAAAGGCAGGAGGTAATATACTAAACCCAACAAGTCGATTCCTGAAGGTTTTATAAAACAACACCTAAATGGATCAAAGATAATTTAACTTGGAATTACTATGTTCCAGCAAAAACAAAAAACCTTATGATGATCTCCAGGTAAAAAAAAAGAAAAACAGTGTTGGATATTTTATTCAGAATACAAAAAATCACAATATTATTCCAATTAACCTTGCTGTGTTGTAGCGAGTTATGTACGACCCACTCATCTGATTACACCATTAACGTTGGTTTGTTCACGTTTTTCACATCATAGTATTCATTCAATAAAATATACAAAAAATACAGGTAAAAATAATAGGACCACATTTTTTTTATTGTTTTCTTCAGTTAATGTTACTTTAGAGCAACATGTAAAGAAAACAAAGGTGGTCTAAAACACTTTACCATTACTGTAGTTTAAACTCAGCTCTCTCTGAAACTTAAACCTGTAAATTAATTCTAGTTTATCCAGAAATGACTTCTATATAAACAAATCTAGCTGATTGCATTGAATCATTGAGTCACAGGATTCGCTCCTCCTTGGTGAGTCTGTAGAGACAGTAGACATTGGCTTGCACTTTGTTGTCGACTCTACAGCAGTCCCTCACATTGAGCATACATGCAGTGACAGTGGAGAGGAAAATCTCCTTTTTAAAACGTCAAAACATCCTGCAGAACCACGCTCAGTGGGTGTGGGTGGGGGGTTCAAGGAGAGAGAAGCAGACATGCAAGAGGAGCATAGATTCATAAACACTTTCTATGTTAGAAAAGCTAACGATAAACTAGCTCCATAGGTGGCTCTCTCTAGGAGAGAAACTGTTAAGCAGAAAAACTCTGAGCTTGTTTCTTGTCATTGGCCTCTGTGTTCATTTGAAGAGCTTTAAAGATAAAGTTTTATAAAGAAATACAGGCAAACTTCCTGATAAAAGCATGAATAATCATCTCAATTTAACTGATCTAAATATTAAGATGTTACTCAAATGAAATAGCAGGTTTTTACTACTTTAAAAAACGAAAATCCATGAAAAAAGCTTTAACAAAAAATATAATTACTTGAATTTGTGATTGTGTATTTCAGTGGTAGTTGTAAATCAGCCACCTACTGTTTAATTTCAGACATGGGGATGTCTGGTGATATGAGCAACATTTGTCTGGGTTTATTTTTAAGTAGTTGTTATTTAACTGATACTTATTTGCATTTGTGAAGCTGCTTAATCAAACCCTGTAGTATGTAGACATAAATGAGCAATACATTGCAAAAACAAGCTAAAAATTAGTAACATGTTCTTAAAAAGGGGGTATTTAATCCTTATTTCATTAGGTAAATAAGATATGTTGATTGAATGAGTATTTTTACCCTTCAAATAAGACAATTATATATTATGAACTTGAAATAAGACATTGCATTTGTGTTTTCTTATTTTAAATTGTAAATTGCCTTATTCCATTTGCAAAGTGTCTCACTTACCTGCTCAGTTCAAGAAAAAAATGCACTTATTGACTTAGATTTCAGTTTTTTGCATTGTATACAGTACCTACATTTCTTTAATAAATTCTCCCATACTTCCTGACCTAAAGGACAAAAGTAAACTTTAAAAAGTAAAAGAAAATAGGCCACAGCATTGAGCCCTTAGGAACTCCACATTTTAGCGCAGTACATTCAGCCAAAATCTGTTTTTTGACACAATAAAGCTGCTACCACAGATATAAGACGAAAACAACTTTAAAACAGACTAAGACATCCAAACAAAGCTCCTAAAGCTGTTTATCAGAATGATTAACTGTTTTACAAGCTGACGAGGGGTCTAACAAGACCATAAAATGTAGCAAGGCTTAAGAATTATTGTTCAATTAATACCAGCAAGGCTTAACTTATTCAATAAAAAAGAATCCGTAAACATTATTGAATATGTGCAGACTTCCAGACAATTGTAGTGAAAAGCTTTCAAGAGATATAGGCAGGGAATACAAACTTGCCCAGAATATTCAGATGTCCTTTGAAATAATGCTTATAAATTATTACGTTTGACAGAGTTTATTAGCTTTCTGTAAAGGCAGAAAAATTGTACAACCATATCTAGTGGATTATAAGTATTCCCTTCTCTGGGTCTGTTGGGCACGAACAACGACCAACGCTGTTTGTTCTTTCTGTCTTGGAGCTTTAGACTCCGGTGAGTGGGAGCAGGACCGCTCCAGCACAGAGACACATTGTCCCCTGCTTCTTTTAATTAAAGACCCCTGCTTGAGACTCTGTGCCAGGTGACCTGAGCTGCTGCGTGCCCACATGAGTCCACCACAATCCTCTTCATGGGGCTTAAATCTCAGTGGATAATTGAAGGGGGAAATGCTAGACCGCTATCAAGAGACAGAGGAAAGGATTATCTAATGAGAACCTGGACTTAATAGTCAAGGATGGAGGAATAATGTGATTTTTTTTCTTTTTCTACATTAAATCTACCTTCCTCATTCCCCTACGTTATACCTCCTCTCTCTGTGTTAAGGATATTTGAGAGGGAGGGGGCTTTTTTTTAACCCATGAATCCCACCTTGTCTCTTCGTCTCCTGACTAACAGAATCATTCAGAAGGTGGTTTCAGACCAGAGCCAACATGGACAGTTTTGCTGTAGCTTTTCTGCTTTTTCTGCCTCTGCTGAGTGTCAACTGTATCTCCCATCAAAAAGCTACAGGTACCCCGGGGGAAGGTTTTGTTTCTAGGGAATAAAAAAAAAAGTTGACAGGAAGAAACATATTCATGTGATCATTCTTTAACTTGGAAAAATCTTCTCTGGTCAGTCTCCTGGTGTGTGTTATCGGACGCCGAGGAACAGAAGTGCCTGGATTTAGCCAGCAATGCCACGGCCAAGAACGTGAGGGGGTCCCTGTTATGTGTCCGTGGCCAGAACACCAGAGACTGCATGGAGAAAATCAAGGTATACGAAAATATAAAATAAGGTTATCATATTTTTTTCTTTATATTAAATTGAACCTTAATCAGGTAAAAAAACAAGCTCTTCTAGTGAAAAGAACACATTGCAATATGTTTTTATAAACTGTATTAAGTCTTCTAGCACAATATGTTGTACTAATTAAAAGATTGTTCTTTTAACATACTTTAACATACTGCATTTATTTACACTTCTAAGAAGATACAAGATATTATATATTTGCATATTTAGCTGGGTATATCAACTTTGTACTCTTAGTTATATTTTGAGACAGTTCTTAGAAATGTTTTTATGCAATCCTGCCAGGATAAGCTAGTACAGACAACAGATGGGTATTTCTGCATAATTTAAAAATGCAGTCACTTAATTATTGATTTTAATGCACTGAATGTATACATGTTAAATATTAATTTCAATTTGCTGGAGTTTCTGTGTATTAAAATAAGATTTAAAAGTATTTTTGGTATCGTTCTCATGTTTTGGCATACCTTTTACAGCTGTTTAAAAAAAAACTTTTTATAATACAGGTATGAAGCAATCTAAAAGTATTAGCTTGATTTTATTCATTAAAGTCATATCAGATATCCTAAGCACTAACAATCATCAAAGATTTACTGCATGAAGATGTTCTGTCTTGATAAAATTATCGTTATGTTGTGCCTGTTTTTGCATTATCTAAGAATCAGGTAATTCTTTAAATGTATTAAAACTGATTTTAAAAGTAATTTCTTGTTTCTCAAGTCTGTCCATACCTCTTCTAAAAACAAATTAAGCATCAACCTGATAAAACCTGTTTCAGACTGTTAAGACTACACAAAGATCGTCATCCATTATTATTTTTTTATTTTATACTTCTAAGTTATCTGATCAAGTATATTAAATTATCAAACAAGGCTTATTTTGGCTTTAGGCTGCTTAAATCAAATGTGTGATTTCACAGAACGGCACGGCGGATGCAGCTTCAATGTTTGCAGATGATATCTACGCTGCTGGTCTTTGCTATGGTCTAGAGCTCGCAGCAGGAGAGTCTCACAACGGAGTCGGTAAGAAATAAGTTGTCACTATGCAGCACTTAGACAAGAGATGTAGAACATTAAAGATGTTCATTTCATAGAAATGCACTGATTAGGCTTTCATTTTTTTGGCTGGTTGGATTTTTTTTCATTCTTAAAACTTAAAAGGCAAAAAATGTTTTTTTTTTGTGAAGGAGGTAAAACTTCTAACTTCTAAAGGGTATTATTAAAAAACATCAATCTTTTAAAATCCGATTAAATCTGATCATCTACCAATTATTGATTTGTAGCAAATTCTATCTGATTACAGTCTGAGTGGATCTCTGTTTTTGACATCTGTCCCAACACCTTATTTCAGATGGAATCAGCTACTATGTGGTGGCCATGGCGCGGCGCTCTTCTTCGGACCTGTCTTTGCTGGAGATGCACGAACGCAGCTCCTGTCACCCCGGCATCCGTACCACAGTGGGCTGGACTGTTCCCATCGGCTACTTGGTTAACACATCCCAAATCAGTGTAGGAGAGCAGTGCAATTTCCCCAAAGGTGAAGCCAAGCGTGAAAGCTGTGTGTGCTGGTGTGTGGTGGTGTACACTGATGCGTGGAAGGTATTTGAGAGGTCTGGAGGAAGGAAGTGGGGTGAAGCAGAGCAGTGAGGGGATGGCGATGGGATGTGGAAATGTGGAAATGGGCCGAAACTCTCAAGAACACAGTGAAATAAAAGATAAGATAATTTACCAACTAAAACCTTGTTCCTTATTGGGTGTATGTTTAACTTTTTGGACATTCATTCAAATTAAGTTGTTTTCAAATGTGTTTTTTTTTGATATGCCATCTAGCTTTAGTAAAAAAAATCTATATATCTTCTGGTTTAAAAAATCAAATGATGGAAAAACAAATTTCAGGTTCTGTGATTTCAGCTGACTAGTTCTTCATTCCTCCTGCCAGCGGTGGGGAACTTCTTTGGCTACAGCTGTGTTCCCGGCATTAAGGAGCCCCTGCATGATCCCAGAGGAAACAACCCAAAGAACCTGTGTGAGGCTTGCATAGGAGATGAGAACGACAGACACATCTGTGCCAACAACCACAGAGAAAGACATTATGGAGAGGCAGGGGCCCTGAGGTACTCCAACTTCACTAATACCTCCGGGAATAAACACACTAACACCCATTTTTTAAAGATTTACTGCAACCTGAGTAAACAAAAATGCCTGTTATGAGAGAAATAGTTCTTCTCAAGAGGCCACAATAACAGATTAGAAGTACTCAGCAAAGCAAGGCTTTGGACAAACGTTTTACCATCTACTCCTGTTTTATAATAGAAACTATCCAACATTGGCAGAATAAAATTTACTTGGATTGTCCCAACATTTCAGACAGCATATACAAAGAAGGTTCCCATTTTTATTGGAAAATAAACAAGGCAAATCATCACAGATCGCCAAACCATACTTTTTCATTGAACATAATGTGGTTCTCTATTTATTGTGCTTGTAAGGTAAAGTCCTAGAAGAGAATAGCAAGCTCCACACCTTTATGTTTGAGACAAGCCTCCTCTTCTAGTATCATGTCTAAACCAGCATTTGAAATATCAAAGTGTGGCCTTTTGCTGCAGTTTGTTCTAAAAATGGAATTTTATTACCTTTTTTAACACCTGCTGATTTGAGTTTGGTGGGGAGACGATCTTTGGGCCATTTTAAGCCCCTGATTTTTATATCATATAGACAGACGTTGGTTTGTCGTATTTTTACTAAAAAGTCAAGTAAAAGTTTATTACTTAAGTAAAAATAAAAAAGATTTATTAAAAAGGTTATTAAAATACTAAGTCTCCATAACATCTTATTTACCAATTAAAAATAATCTAATAAAACAGATCAAAATATTAGCTGTTAGACCGAGCCCCCTCTAGGAGGCGCATTCCCCACAACAATATTTATCCCTGATAGTATGTATGAACTTTCAATATAACAGCAAAGTGAGCTGGTGTACAAAAACAGAAAACTCCTGTAACATAAATATGAACTGTTTATCATTTTCTAGATCACTTTTTGGTCAAAAACAAGCTTATTTGCTTGACTCGTGGTTGATAGTGTAGCCAAGCATTTTACAGAAGAGTAGCAATATTTTATTAAGATATTGCATAAGTAAAAGTAACAGGTATGGTGCAGTTAAAATTCTCCTAAAAGTATATTTTTGTCAAAATGTTACATAAGTCACTGTAACAGAGTAAATATAACAAACTACAGATTTATTCTCCAGGGAAATGTAAATAATAGATTAGAGATTCCTGGAAGCTACATTTAACATACTCTATGTCAGATTCATTTATTCATTAGGGGTTGCTAGACATGTAACAGTGCTAATATATAAGGAAATATTGAAATATTCCAGAATAAGATTTATTTTATTCAAGAGATTTTCACAGAGGAGATGATAAATGTTGCTAGCGCTGCACCAATAATAATATATTTATGCATCTGAGAACCGAAAAACAGGACTCAAGAGAACGTGACAGTATAGCCTGTAACTTATTTTTCTTCTCAGGTGTGTTGCTGAAAACCTCGGCGATGTTGCGTTTGTCAAACATACAACTGTCTTTGATAATTTGGATGGTGAGTGCAAAAATATTTCTCCTGAATGTTCCAGGATACACAGATGGGGATTAATTGCTGCTGTTGGTGTGTCTGAATCCAACCTGGATTGTAGTTCCCAGACTAGACAGAAGATGTCATTGTGGCATAAAGTATTTCTGCTTTCAAAAACTGTGTGCAATCTGGGATAAATGAGCAAATTTCACTGAAATTCAGTGAGGCAAATCAATATGTCTCCCTGTGAGATTCATAAAGACAGAAAGATGGATGAAAAACAGGAATTACCCCCCCCTCCCCCAACGAAATGATATCATAACAAACAGATGTCCAGGCATTTTGTTTTTTCTGTCCAGCAATAGCAACCCTAATTCTCAGCTCTCTGCATCTGCTCCTTTGCTTTGGGCAACATCCAAAATTAATGGTGATTATTATTACAGTCATGCTGCACAGACTCTGCTGGTATAGGGCAGAAGAAGAAGAAGCTTGGCACCAGCCCTGTGAACACTGCAGCTGTTTAACAAAGCTTGCTGCATCATATGCTTCAGAAAGGTCCAGAGTGGCACCAATTAGGGGAGGTCAGAAGAGCATGGAAGGCTTCAGCTAATGTCTAGGGGAAGCTAAGCATCAAGGTGGTCTACCTCTTTTCATCCAAACATTTCTCTGGATATGGGAAGGTTAAATTTGAAGAATAACAGCAATGGGGGAAAAATGCTCTAATGAAAAGTTATTCGATAAAAGTGATATTTTGTCCAATGTGTTCTTGAACAAAACATTCCAGCTTTTTAAATGACTGAATCCAGTCTTGTTTACTCATTCGTGAAGGTAAGAACCAGGAATCCTGGGCTTTGGATTTGGAGCTGGAGGACCTCAAGCTGTTGTGTCCAGACGGGACAGAGGCAGGTCTGCATGAGTATCTGCGATGCCACCTGTCAGCTGTCCCTGCCAACGGCGTGGTGGTCCGCATGGAGGATAAGTGCCGTGTCTGGAAGTTTCTGGAGCGTTTACAGGTAGGATGCATCAGCTGTCTGTGGTAGTGTGTGTTATGCCCTCTGCAGCTGCTCCCTGGCCACTTTATTAGGTACATATGTTCAATTCTTTGTGACACAACTGGTGAAACAATCAAGTGCACAGCAGTGACTTAATGCATTTTTGCACAACTTACACAGTTCAAACTGTGGATCAGAGAGGGGAAGGAAAGAAATTACTGTGACTTTGAATGTGGCACAGTTATTAGTAGCTCACCAGACAAAAAGTAATAAAAAACAAAAGTGAAAATTGAGAAAACATTTTCTAAATGATTACATAAATCAAAGCCGTAATAATAGGGAAAAACTATAACTAACTGGAGCTGCACTTTTTGTAAAATTAACATTTTTTCCTAAAACTATAGATATTTACCTTTTTTCATGTTTATTAACTTATCTGTAAGCTATGCAAACTAATGGAAAAAGTTTTTTTAAAGCAAATCGGTTTACATCAGTCGTAATTAAACTTTTCTTTTACAAGTAAATAAACTTAAAAATTCTGTGGAATTTATTTTACTTTACTTTATTACACATAAACATAGTATACTATATAAACTATAATATGCAATGACCTTTTTGAATTGTTAAAAGATATGAAAAAAAACTTGTTCTAAAACTTCTTTAAGATAAACTTAAGCATGCTTTACTAGTATAATAATAATAATAATAATAATAATAACAACAATAATAATAATAATATTAAAAACTAGAAAACCCATGCTAAAAACTTACCCAAATGAACCAAGTTAGAGAAAAAATGCACAGCTAAATATAACTAAACTGTAATGAATAATCCAAGACTATTATAACCTTGGTCTTTATATTTCACGGCAAAAAATCAATCAGCATTTTTGTAATTGGCTGAAAAAGAAAAAAGTGGTTAATTAGGAAAATCTGTGAGGCCAAAAAATGCCTTATTTAGGTCGGAGGAGACTGGTTTAATATGATAGATCACAGTAACTCAAATCCCCAACCAGATTAATAAATCACCTACCGGACAGTTAAACAAATTTTTACATAGTTTTTTTAAAATAAATGTTTTTAATTACACTTTGGGATCCTTGTTACCACCTGAGCGTCATTTTAACATCACAGACTACTTTAATATTATTAATAACACGGCCTTTTCCTTTACACTCACGGTGCACCCATATTCAAATCATCTTAACCATAATGTGTTTATGTTTCTTCAATGCTTACAATTTGAAGCCAACAGATCTGCATTAGCTAGATGCTATCAGGTCAATGTGAAGCAAAACCAATGCTCCTAAAACCTTGTTGAATGTAAAGCATCAGGGAAAGTTTAACTACCAAAGTGGCCAGAGAGTGTGTGTTTTCAATGCATTATTCCTGACCAGTGTGAAGCCTATTGATCTGCAATGAGATAAGTAGCTGGGGACCCCGAAACCCCTGCTTCCTTATTGAATAAGAGTGTGAGGCTGATATATTCTGATACTCCTCCAGCTGCACATTTTCTCAATCTCAAAGTCACACATGTTCCCGGAACACGCCAACGCACAACCATGCATGCTCTCATGCATTAAGTGCTGTCACACGCTGTCTCTCCTGCAGAATGTGTTTGGCAATACCACCGAGGGCTTCAGCCTGTTTAGCTCGACAGGCTACAGCCAATCCGATCTGCTGTTCAGCGATGCCACCCACCACCTGCAGAGAGTTCTGGGTAGTTACACCTCTTGGCTGGGCCCCAGTTACACCACCATACTGCAGGCCTTCGAGTGTGAGGGTAAGAGTGATGATGTCCGCCTATTCGCCTATGTGCACAACTGGGTTTTATGTGGGTTTGCTTATGAGGAGTGGGTGGCTAAGTGGCTGGATAAGTGTTTTCTGCTTGTGTGTGTGTGTGTGTGTATACACTGCAGCTGCTCTCATTACTGCTCTTTCCCACAAACAGGTTTCTGCTGATGGAAGAGGGGGAAGATACCCAGTCCACCCCATCCTGCTGTCTGCATGCTAGTGTTCTGCCTTCCCACCCTACCATCTGTGTCCCTCTGCTTCACCATCATTCAAATTTTTTTCTGTTTTGCTTTACATTGTAGATTTATTTTATTCCCACATTCCAGCACCAATATCTCTCTTTTTATCATTGCCCTCCACCAACTTTTGTGTGTTTTCCAATGCAGCAGCTGTGAGGGCAGGACAACACCAAAAATAGCTCATCAGCTTTAAAAAAAAAAACCAAAAAACCCAACATAATAATTTGGTAAAAGAGTAGAAAAGAACGGCTCTGGTGCCCGTTGTAATTAAAGGTAATCCCTCTGCATTTTTTATGAAAACCCAGAACATGTCCAGCAGAAATCATTCAAACACCAAAAAAGAAAAAAAACCTCCTGCGAATTGTTACAATCCCATGTGTCTGTTAGAAAATGGATCTTAGTTAGTCTAAGCTTGAGCACCTCCACCCTCCCAGCTCCTTCTCACAGGGTCCGTCTCTGGCACTGAACAACCAGGTGCTATTAGCATTGACATTAGGAGTCTCAGTTACTGTAACAGTGTGTGTCTGCATGTGTTTGGCTGAGGGAATTACACAAGCTCTCCCACAGCCATTATTGCCCTAATTGGCAGTCTGGTGTATTTTATATCACTGCTGTGTGAATGAAGAAACTATGAGTGTGTGTGTTTGTGTACTGATGTGTATCTGCTGATAGGGTTGCTTGTGAAGCTCACTGCCTTGGATCAGTGCTTTCTCACGTCTGGCGTGGTGGGCTGAATCACGCGGGCACACTGTGTATCTTAACACTACATACTTTGGAGGAAGGACGTTGAGGTATGCATCACCTCCAGTGGATTTAAGCTAAGGGATTCTTAACTTAAATAAATTTTCTCAGCCCTTTGCATTAATCGAATTTCCTCACACCTCACACACAAAAAATTCGCCTGCTTGTTTTTTTTTGTTTGCTTTTTTCCCTATCCACTGAAGAGGCGTGTCTGCTCCTCTATAACAGTGCTAACGTTTATTGCCCGTAAAAACATAGAACATCCTTTGAACATTTCTACACTCTGAAAAATTGAGTTCAGTAATTTACTCATTGTCATGACCAGTTAGTTAAAAAGAGAATTATGTCTCCCAAACACACCTTCCAGATAAGTTGGAAAGTTATTTCACTGTTTTAAAAACTATCCACTGAATGTGATTGCTTTAAGTTAAACCTGAACCAGTGAATCAACACTTTTAAAACTCATTCTGATTCATGAAATCTTCATTTTTGTGTAGACACAAAAAACATTGTCTGCATTTTTGACACCTTAAATAGCTTACATTGAGACAAGGATGACAATCACTATAACAAGAGGTCTAACCTGGCTTTGAGTTTGCAAAATCTGTTGAGAAACATAAGTCTTTTTTTAAAAAAAACGTTTAATACTTGGGGTACATCTCTTGTGACATCTCTAGATGCTACTCAGACACTGGTGCCTGGCACTTATATACCCCTTTCCCACTAGCCAAAAAAATGGTTAAACCCACGAACAATCGGGTTTTAGTGGCAGCGGGAACATCAAACGGCTCAATAGGCCATGTGGGTTAACAGTGCAGCTCAGATCAGCAAACAGTGGGAACACCACCAAAGTTCAGCGTGCATACGTCACAATATCGAGCTAGTCATGTTGAATGTATACAAGTGTAAACAACTCTCTAAACATGGTGCAGCACTGGCAAGAAAGAGAAATTCACGAGCTTCTCATGAGCCACGGAGAAGAGGAGATTCAGCACCAGTTTTCAGGCTCTGTTCAAGACACCAGTATTTTGTGGTTTGGTTGTTCACTGAACCATGGGCAAACCATGAGCGGGGATAAAGCAGAGTGAGCCCTGTCCAACCAGCTTCAACTCCTCCCGCCCTCCAACTTTAATCCAGTAAGCAGCAAACCCAGTAGTCAGCACAAGAGATTCACCCTTTGATACTGATCACTTGGCTAGAAGTTGGCCAATATGCTAACCCAAATCTAAAAATCTACAGACAGTTACTTACTGTTGCTACTTTAAACGTGGTAACTTAAACAGCCTGTAAGATGCTATTTGGAAGGTCTGTCCACAAAGATCGACATCAGAAGTTATACAACTACATCAAAATAATAGCTTCCCAGCAACTAACCCAAATCCTCAGAAGCAAAATCTCACCTAGTCATATTCATTTGGCCCATCCCAGCAATGGTTACAGCTGGTAGGGTTGACATTGGTTGGGGGGACTAAGGCTGCTTCAGCTCCATCCCGCCGCAAGCATCCTCTTGAGAATCATCCCCACAGCATAATATTGCCTCAACCAAATTCCACAGCATAGAGACACATAGAACAGACACATATTGTTTTACATGTAAACCAAACAGTTTAGGTATCTGAAAAGAAGACAGCCACCAAACCTTTGCAGAATGCTGTATATATACTAAAATGGGTTAATAATTGAATGATTTGGTGACTCGTGAAGGGAACTGATTGCAGAGGGATTTATATAAGGGTATCAAAATGGAAGAGAGAAAAAAAGATGCAGCACAATTCTTAATTTTTCTGTCTCATAAATAAGATAAAGAAGACAGAAGTTTGTGACTGCATCATGATAAAATGAAGAATAGTTTGAGTAAAGGATTGGGTAATTTTTGACGGCTCTGCAGCAAAATGTTAGCATTGCAACAGATGAAGTCCTTAACAGAATTAAAGGCTGGCAGGGTAAAATCAAGTTGTACAAATACAAACGAAATCACTCATCATTCTAAAACACCTGCTGACCTTCTGAGTCATCTTTTGTAAGTTGCAGAATATTCCATACTCTTTTAAGTTATGTCTCATCGACTTATTTTCTCTAACACTGCAGTCAGTTCAGAATTAAATTTTCTCATCGACTTGTGCTTTTTGAACACCCCTTGCAGGAAACATCCACGTTGTGATTTATTTGTATGTTTTTCAAAAAGCTCTGTTTTGAAAGTAAACCTTATATCTTTACATGTAATCATCCGTGTTTTTCTTACTCCCTCATTCAACTTGAGTATGATCAATTGGTGCTTTTTTATGCTACTGGTTTAAACAAGGCTTTTAGTAAATAAGTCATTTCTGTTTGAATATGTAGAGTAGCAAACTTCCCTTTTTCCATCCAATTAAACAATGATAAAGCGAATAATTGTCTCTTTCTTTTTTATGGACTATTATGGTTGTTCGAGCAGTACAATCCCAATTTGCATGAAAACAAAGGATCCCAGTTTATCACACACACTAAGGATTTAGCTGGTAAATCAGGGACAAACTATTATCATCAGTGGTCCCGGCAAAGAAACAGACCTCGTCTTACAGTCCCAATATCCCTTCTGGCAGAGCTTCACCTCATTTACAATATTAATCCTATAGAGAAAGGCTCCACATGATGGAGGGGAACCATTTAGCAACGACCAGATACTGTAGATTGACCTGCACTGCACCAAAATGCTGTAATCACTCTCCAAGGATCACCCGCTGCTTCCTTTTTGCTGTAATGCAACAATAAAATCAGAAAATTGTCTCAGTGCAGTCTAAGTTCTCATTTGAGGATTGTTTAGAAGGGGGAAAAAAAGGAGTGATTTTTATGCTTTTTTTAACTTCATCAAATCAGAGACTAAAGGAGCTACTAACTTAAATCAGCTAGTCCACAAAATGATAATAAAGTAAATCCCATCAATAATATTGAAATATGACAATAAACAGCACAAAACAAAGTTTGGAAAAATCTAAATAGGTTCAAACCTTTTTGTAGGAACACAACAGATAGAGATGCCTCGCCTGGAAAAACAGATCTAGAAACACGGAATGCATTACAACCAAGTGAGATATAGCTCTCTAAATGATTAATGCAACTCTAAGAACTAAGAAATAATTGAAGCCTTAAGATCATCAGCCTCACAAACCCAGACAGGGTTTGTAGCACAAGTTACATGGGGATCTACCTGACTGATGAGCTGACATGAACAGGCAACACCACGACTTTCAACAAGAAATAACTACATCTACTTCTCTTTCATGGACCAACACAGGTGCCTTTTTTCAATTCAAGTAATTAATACATCTTATGAGAGCATAAAACACACAATGTCTTTAAGTTGGTGCAGTTTTTATCTCTGTTGATGTGCAGCAACAAGGTCCTGAGCTTGAGTCCTAGCTAGGTGCATAGAGTTTACATGTTTTTCTGGTGCATAGGTGAGGTATCTCCTTTTAGTCCAGTCCAAGATTACATTTAGGCTAATTGGTCACATTCTGATTATGTTTCTGTGATACAGATTCAACTTTTTAAGATTGGCTCAAAAAAAAACAAAACAAACAGTAATGCATGCCTTGAAAAAAAAAAAGATCCAAATATACCATTTATAAGGCCGTGGCATCTAGTTACTTTGAGCAGTAACTGAGTTACTAACTCAGTTACTAACTAACAAACTAAGTGTGTATTAACTATAACTAGTTACTTTTTTAAGTAACGTTCAGGAGTGGAGGGGTTTATTTAAAAGCAGGACATTAATTTTTCATGTGCAAAAAAAAAATCAAGGCCTGTGCAGAATTTCTGCAATAGCAAACAACAGCTATAAATTAGATTTATGTTATAATACCATGTCATAAAAAACAAGACTAACATTTGCAGTCATTCGATTTCAGAAACCTATTTTATTATAAAATTGGGTACATTTCTACATTTCTGACAGATCAAACTGGGAATGTAATATGCATTATGTCGATGCAGAAGAATGCAAACAAAACGATTATTGTCCATGACTTTCTGAGTGTCTCTATTTACACTGGCACCAGGGAAGCCCAGGACGGGACACCACTTGACCAGAGGTTCTGAGGCAAAAGTGGCAAAGAAGAGGGAAATGACAGTGATGGAGGGGACTAAGATAGAGGAATGACAGGTAATCCATCAGGGGGATGACTGTCATTATTCAATTACCACCCATCCTTAGCTCCCTTGATAACCACACACCACATACAGACACCCACACACATCTACACTGTTAGACATTTGCAGAGAGCGGTTGCAGTAGGTTTGGGGGATCCTCTTACATGAGGTAGGTACATGCTGAGTGGGTGGCAAGGTGAAGCGGGACGAGGGACTTGGCTCGAGTTTCTTGTACGCTTTTAGTGCAGCAGACCCTTAAATCTCAGGTCTGCGTTACATCTCCAATCTCCATTCCTTCCCTTTTTTCATCACCTTTGAGATCTAACCTTTTCACCATGCTGCCTTTATTTCTTTTCCCTTTATCTAGTTCCACACACTTTATTCATGCTCCTTAGCCCCAAAACTGAAGAAATATGGAGAATGATTAGATACCAGTGACACCTGACTTATCCCTTGACTCACAAATGCACTCACTGCTCTCAAATTCTTTTTTATGAAAAAAACAAGTACAGCAAGTAACTCCAATTCAAAAAAATGTTTTGGTCTTTGTTCAACAGGGCATATTGCTTCTGTAATGATGCATGCACTAGATGAAAAATGACTAACTGGGGCATATTGTTTTGGGAGGGAATCATTGGTAAGAATATTTATTCATATTAGTGGGTCCAGAGGCATGGGGTGTGACACAGAGCTAAAGACTAAATGTTTTGGTACAAGGTTGTGGATGTAATTTAATAGATGAAGCCATTTTTATTCCCAAGTCCTTTTCTTTACTTCATTTCAGAATGTTTTTTTTTTATTATTATTTGTATGTGTACCTCAAAAATCGAAAGGGTTCTGGCAAATAATAGAGGGATGAAGATTACCTACATCCTGTTCCTAATCCTTCAGGAGGTTGTGAGAAATCTTTAACAGCAGGGAAATGCAATGAGTAATGTGAGATTTCAGAAGTATATAAATCAAAGCATTTATATTCACTGTCCACTGGAGAAGCCCAAGCAATTTACCTTCACAGCTGGAGCATTACCAATCTTGCTTTAAAGCTCCATTTGTTATTTAGATTAAAAAAAAAGAAAAACTTCAGGAGAAATTGCTCTGAGATTATTTCAAGTAACATGATCACATAGATCATAGATAGAGGTTTTAGAGAAAAAATGAAAAAAGAAAAAAAAGAAAGTAAAAAGTTTAAAGGGAAAAACAGAGGAGAGACAGAAAGATTAAGATAATACAAGAAAATATCCCAGTAGTTTGTTTCTAAAAAAAAAGAAGAAAAAATAACAACAAACAAAAAAAAAATGAACATAATAAAGTCTTGACTAAAAAGCACAAGGCATTAATAAATACAAGACGTGTTTTGTGGTAACTGCAATTCAGTTTCGGGTTTATTTTTTGTATCTATTCTCACCCAAATCCATTACCTGTGCATGCTTGTCTGATTATGCTTGTGCAAATAAGGTTTCCCAATAGAAATGTTCAACAGCAAGCGTGAGGAGCCACAGACTTGCACCCTGGGACCCAAAGGAGACAATGATGCATGTAAAGGTCCCCAAAAGAAGTAGAGCTCAGTGAAGACCACCAAGGAGAACCTTCAAATCCACACCACTCCTACCCCATCAGTAATCCACCCAAATGATGAGGGAAAGGGGACAGACGAGAACACAAGGTCACAATCACAAGATCACAAGGATTTACCAACATTTGCAGACTGCAGGTTCAGTACACAACAGTTACAAGACAACAAAACTATTTTTGAATGACATTCTGTATTCCTCTGGAGTGTCTTTATGCTTTCAGCCACTTTTCTTGCTTATACATTAAAGTAAGTAGCTATTGGACTATTTTTTTCAAATTATTTTCTAAGTCCTAATGCCATACCAAGTATCTGCCAACTAAAAAAAACGTCTAAGTCCAGAGCAGGAGGCACCAATGCAGCCCAGTAGATGTTGTGGGCCGGGTAAGTGTTGGTTCTGTGGCTCCTGGGGGCCATGGAGCCATCTGACTATTTATCTAATTTTTTTTTTTTACAAATTCCCACATTCTGGATCTATTTTTAATTATTTCAGTTTCAGGTGTATGCATTTCTATACTATTATACTATACTTTATTAACACCACCTTTCCCTTTTCTTTTTAACCTGGATGCCGTTTATCCTATTTTTTTCTGTGATGTTTATTTGTTCTCATATCCTCATGTTAGTTACTGACCCTCATTCATAACTGTGCCTATTTTTTTTCACTATCTTTTTATTTGCATCCACTTTTTTTCCATCCAAATCTCACATTAGTCTCCTCTCCTCCTCATTTTACTTTTATCCCTCTCATTCTGTTAACCCTTGATCTTTTTCTTTTTAGTAAAATTCTTCTTTCTAAAAGACATACATGGTTCATTTGGAAGGATACACTACTACTGTATGCAGCCTGCAGCCCCACACTTTCCACTTTCTTTGGGCAGGATGGGGGGGGGGCATAAAGATTTGTGAGAACATTAAACCCAATATTCTGCACTTTTTAATGTTGGTCCATCACATGAAATTCTAACAGAGTACAATGAAAGAGAAAAGTTATACAAATTGATGGTATATGCCCACTGAGGACACCCACGGTCAAGATAACGTCTAACTTCTACAGTTTTCTCAAGTTCCCAGTGAGATCCATTAATTTCATGTCCTCCTGTACCTTCAAAGACTACTTTTTCGTGCCATGTTCTTGTGTCCAGTGCCTACGTTTCAATAACTCCCCCCTGTATTCCTTTTACCTGCTCCTTTTTCCAAATGCTTTCATCTCCTTTTTTTTTATTTTTTCCTTGTACTTTTTTTCCTCCTACACAGTTTCTGACTACCTTTATCCTCTTGGTCCCTGTCCTCTTCCCCCCTCTCCTTCTCTACCATCCTCCTCTCCATGGGGCAGCAGCTCTGTAATGTTGCTCTCATTAATAACCCACACTCCGAGAGTCCTTGCTAGTGGAGCGTGAATCTTGTGTCCATTTGGGGACGAATAGAGGGTGTTTCATTGTGTGTGTTGGTGAAGGGCGTATGCTTAAAAGACAGCAGGCAAATCACAGCATGTACAGTAAGTACAGTGTATGAAAAGCATACTATTTTATGGTGTTGTTAAATGAGGCTGTATCAGCTAGCAGTTTTTCTGATTTAAAAATGTTTTATGCAAACGGCAACACTCGTCCTTGGGTCTGACCCGGTTGCTGGACCTTGCCTTTGTTCATACCTTAGCCCTATGATTCATTGCAGGTCATGATGCCAGCAAAGCTTTGTACATGCAAGAAAAGTGAGCATCTTGCACCTCCAATTACGGGTAAGACATGCAAAAGAAAAGTATCAACAGCGTCTTTGCTCCCTTTTCAAAGAAATCATTTCTTACAATCTATGTCTGATCCTCATTAGGGAAAAAGGGGGTATCTGAAGTGTCACGGACAAATATGAAAGCTCAGGTTAACAGCGGTGGCCCAGCAATTAGCAGAGACAAGGGGAACTTAAGAGAAGTTAAAGAAGTAAGTGCAGTTTTAACAAGGATATGTGCACGGCTGTGGTTTTTGGTGCAGTATGTGTGAGTGAACATTAGATTTATGCTCTGTGTGCCACCTCTGTCTGCTCCTGCACTCCATAATAAGCCGACAGGTGTAGCCTGGACACTGACTAATGCAGTGCTAATGGTGAAACACAGACACCCTAAAAGCTTTTTCTATCCTTACAAGGACTTTATACTGACTTCCATTCATTTTCAATTGATTTCTATGGCCTAACCCTGACCGGTACAAGTGTAGCCCTAAATTTAAACTAAATTCAATCACATATAGTTGTAAAACTAACCCCACAACAGCACTTTGCTTTATGGGAACCAAGCTTTGGATGTTTTCATGAGTCGCTGTTCTGCAGAATGTAGAGTAAGTTGGGAACATGGACCTCTGACATATAACAAGTACAGGAATACATTACAAAGACTTAAAAAAAAGAGAATTAATGCATTGCACAGTAATTGTTGTCTAACCATAGCAATACATTAAGCTTTGGTAGAGAAGCAAAAACAAAGAGGAGGAGGCAGACGATGAACGGAGGTGATTAAATAGTCTTGTTAGTCCGTAGAGTGGTTCAGAACATTACAAGCTAGGCTATTCATCAGTATAATGCACACACACACTGTATGCACTCATATTGATTGCACAAGTTCAAAATATCTCTGCTTCGTGAGCCTAAGACTTTTCGTCAGATAACAGTTTGCAAAAACACATCCACACTTAAATTTACAAGCACACACAAACCTTGCACTTTCCTTCTCGCTCAGATTAATTTTCCATCACTTACCCCTTCTGTCATGAGTTTGAGCACTGGCTCATTAAAACTCTTGAAACTCCCTCCCACACATCCCCATCAGTCTATCCCCACATAAGTGGACAGAGCTTCCTCGTTCCACAGAGGTGGAGATAGTGGGGGGGGAATAAATGGCTTGCACACGCAAACACTCACAGTGAGAGATGTGGGCAAAATGAGGAGGTAAAGGCAGTTAACTGTTGGAAGATGATGTGAGGGGAGGAAGAAACATGAGAGAAACAGGCGAATTGTCAGCAAAGAAAGAAACAAAATGTGGAAGGAGGTGGGAAGGTTCGTGCTAATAGGATAAATAATGAGCTGACATTGGGGAGGAAAAACTCTGGAGAACAAAAACATTTTAGGATGTTAGATAAAAGACTCACAGAAATAAGAACTTTGTGATTAAATAGATGAAGTTAATCAATGAGAGAAGTAAAATGGCGTGCTAAAAAAGGAAAGCACATCATGTCCTTTTTACATTTTCTGTTGCTTGTTTGCAGGTCAGGTCAATGGGAGTTACAAGACTACACGAAATTTTTTTCGCTGTACACCAGCGAGTTTGCAAACCTAAAATCTGGACTAAACTAATTTTCCCATTGTTTATCAGGGAATTTATCATGTTTGAAGATAAATTTTTTGTCATATTTTTGAAAACACAAAAAGAAGCACTTTTGATGTTTTATTTCCATTTGTACAAAAATAAAATGTTTAAAAGGGTGAAATTGCTGAATTTTCAAAGTACTGACAGAAAAATATGCGGAACTATATAAATTGATTATAAGCTTTGCACATCTATACCTTAACATGTGTGTAGGATATAAATTTAATCTAAAGATAACTTTCAAACACTGTCCAATTTCTTATATGAAGTTAGGCTGTCTGATAAATATCTAGTACAGAAATCTTGCAAAGCAAATAAATGACTTATCTTGCAAGCTGGACAGTGTTGTGATACTTTAATATATTTGTATTATCACTTCCCGCCCACCCAGGGGACACTATTATAATGTTAAGAGTTTTAATATATCTATTCTCCACCCTGGTAGGGGTGGTAAATATATTATTTACTCTGTCATATATTGTTTATGAACACAAGCCCTACTGGGTGGATGTTAGAACAATAACTGAAAGTGTGAATCGAGCTCAAATCATAGTCAAACAGATAATTCTCCTATATATAGAATAAATTCACCACAACTTCCGTTCAAAATACAAGAGTTCAGTTCATTCAGTTCCAAATCAACATATTTCAGTTTAACGCTCTTGAGTAAAAACTAGTGAAACTCAACTAAAACTAAGCTACTATTTACAAAGAAGAAAGAAAACATGGTTGAAAACCATAATCAGTGAAATGACACAACAGTTCTGTGTGGATTTTATGTTTGAGAACCAAAGTTTATCTTGAAGAATTTGGAGTGTGATCAAATTAGCTTTTGGCTAATTTAGAGCAACTGGGACATTTTCAAACCAATTCACAATGTAAATACATGAGGGGAATAAAACATTATTCGACCAAATAATGTTTTATTAAATGGTTTGTTTTATCAGACATCAATAACCTTTAGTTAACGGATTCTTAATCTTCTTTGAATGAGTTAACAGTAAGAAGAAATGAGGATTCCATTAAATGACTTTCGGTCATAATTTGGTAATCAGAATATAATAAATGGTAGAATGGTATCACATATAAACGTTGACATATATGCACTTTATATGTATATATATATGTCTTACACAGATCTGTGAAAACCACGAAAACAAATTTGGAGGGTCTCTCCCAGGGTGACATTCACAACACAGACCCTCATTTCTCATTGTACTTCCAGTCATTTCTAAATCCCTTGTTATCACTGTTTAACTTTAATCTTTAGTCTAACACTCTTTTAATCGTCACAATGATGCGAGTTGTTACCTCTTCAGTGCTGGGGATATTATGATGAATGCTTTATAAGCAGCACCAATATTAATATGATCATTGCATACTTTGGGATAATCCGTCAGCATGCTGCGCATAATAACTCCTGATTGTTGTGAGTTAGTCTCAATGCCACGGCAGCTTGAGGTGCATTAAAGGACCATTAGCCACACAAAGAGAAGGAGGGGTTGAGGAAGAAGGTGGAGCATAGCAAAGAAAAAAGGAAAAAAAACCTGAAACAGAATATCGAGCAAAGAAGGAATGGCAAAGTGGGAAAAAAGGTTTAACTTATAAATGAGAAGCTGCTTGTTGGGAAGAGCAATAGTTAACTGCCAGTGCATCCATAAGTGTGTTCGGTGAATGTATTCAATGCTTTGCTGTCATGTAAAGTCTTTAGCCCATAAGTTGATAACTGACTAATACACTTATTGGGAATCTGGGTATCATCGTACTAATGAACTTTCTGAAAGCAGTTTATTACATGTAATGCAGGCTTGCATCATCCTACAAAACAAACTGATAAAGCTGTTCTTTTAGGCACCCGTTACGTCAAACTAAAAACATCACAGTGAATAAAGAATGAAAATGGAGGGTTTCTGGAGGTTAATGAAGAAAGCTGTTAGGTGCAAAAAACACTGTTTTTATTGTTAAGCTTGACAGCGATGCAGTTCTTTGTCTGTTTTAAACATGAATGGGACTTTTTGTAGGATGAAAGTTTATTATAATGGTGACAGCATATTTGGATGCTCACCGATATGCATGTCTTTGAAGTTCTGCCTATGCTGCCCTTAAGCCAAGGCTATAACCTAATGACGTCAATAAAGGGCAGGCAGTTATCCAAGTGGCATAAGGGGCAAAATACATTATTTTGAAAAAAAGTACAAGAATAGATCTGCTGATCCCTTGCACATAAAAGCTATCGTGTGCTGCTCTTGGACTCCCAGCCAGAGAGAGACATACACATACCTCATACATACACATACCTCCAAGTTCTGGAGAGTTTATGCTGGATTCTCTGGAAGAACCAGGAAAACCGGGAGTTCTTCAGGCAGCAGGGAATTGGAAACTGTTTTGGTCACACTGTCAAGCATTGGCATCCCATTTAGCCGTAGTAATGAGTGGTGGAGAAGGAGAAATCAGCTGCAGGAGCTTTTAGTGTTTTTATAAAAATATTCATAAAAGTCAAGAAGGCCGTAGAGCTTCAGTGTAATCAGTTGTGACTAAACAAAACAACAACAACAAAAAAATAACTTTCTGGCTGTACTGAACAAGACATGCGGACAGATGATGATCCCCCCACCAGAAAAAAATATTGAATTAGTGTTGGAGGTGCAGAAAATGTTCATAGTAATGTTAAAATGTTGACATGAAGAGATTTGAATTTGATAAAATGAAGGTTTAGGTGCGTCGCATTTTGCAGTGAACTGGGGGTGGAAGTGACAAAACTTTTTATAAAGAAATCCTGTTATTTATGGTAAACATTCAGATTATTGGCGAGCGGAGGGATACACCCTGGACAGATCGCCAACACAGAGAAATAGAAAGTCGTACAACCATGCACATACACACACACTCACACCAAAGGACAAATTAGGGAAGCCAGTTGAGCTAACCGTCATGTTTTTGGACTGTGGGAGGAAGCCAGAACGCCCAGAGAGAACTCTCTCATCCACATGGAGAACATGCAAACTCCATGCAGTAAAACCCTGTGGTAAGACTCTGGATTTTTTTTTTAGATTCAGCATTAATGAATTAAATTCAGCTAAAACAGCTAAATGATTTTAAAAAATGATCCATGTGATGTCTCAACCCCTTTAATAACTTAAAAGCACAGAAAACTCTATTAAATCTCCTATAGATGCCAGCCTGTTAATGCTGAGTCCAGTATTTTAAATATCCAGAACTAAAGGCTGGTCCATGGTGTCCATGTGATTTCGCAACTCATTAAACTGTGATGTTTCATGCAAAGAATAGAAACAGCTGCATTTGTCATAAATCTCCAGTGATTTATTGAGGTTTCTTTAACCAGTGACCATTCAATAACTTTGATAGTTACCGTTTATTTTTCATCCATAAAATAATGAAACAAGGACAAGTAATTCTGAGCTTATTCAGCTATTTTTTGTGTTCCTGGCATATTGAGTAGAAGAAAAAGTAAATTAGTTCCAAAAGCCCTTTATGCTCTGCTGAAATTACAAGGACTATTTGTTTTGACTCCCCCGCATCACCTTAATCTCTTAACTTGCAGAATTGTTTATTTGGAAAGCTGCTTAATAAAGCTGAACTATTTGTTAGTCTGATTACAAGCCTCTGTTCTCTTTTAAATGAGCTGTTAAAGCAAAAGGGAACATTTACTGAAATTGCAATGAAGGTATTAAACTACGCCTTAAAAGTAAGATAAACTTTTTTTTAAAAGTCCTTTTTTAGAAGGGTTATGAGACACAAGAGTCCACTTTGTTTTTGTTGGGTTCATTTTTTTTCTGCAAAGCTGGTCTTTTTGTGCTCTTCAGCCACATAGAGAAAGTTGTCTGTAAATGCACAAGATTGTTACTCAGCAGAAACAAATCCCAAAAGTCGCCCCCCTCAATCTTTCCCCCCCCCCACACAGCACAGCAGCACCCTGCTGTGGAATACAACGTCAAACAAGCTCCCACTGCACCTTCTGCTATAACCTGGAAGTTTGGTGCATGTGAGAACTGGGGCACAATGAAACACAGAGTAGACGCTATCTGACACAACTTGCATTAATATTGTATTGGCACACATTTCTAAAAGACCAGATCAGTGCGCACACTCACACCCATCAACAGCTATTACAGAGAGAGTGCAGCTCTCCTCATGAATATTACACCGATCTTCGTGTTAAAAGCTTTCTCTGTTTGTAGCATTGCTGACAGAATGCTTCACAGCTGTTGAAACAGCGTTGGAAGGAGGGAGAGAAAGTTGTTGGACTAGACCATAATTTAGTGTAACCATAATTTAAAGGTGTGTTGGCGAGTGGAGATAACTGTCCAAACTGATGGAAAGGAAATTATTTTCTGCATGTATACTGCCGACAAACTATGGTAGGTTGTAATGCGCCAAATAATAAACAAGCATCCCAACATGTAGCTATGTTACGTTCGATTTACACGATTTACACAAGCTTGATCATGTGATTAGTTAACCTAAATCTTACATCAATGTATTGCACAGTTGTGCAATATAATGTGTACTACTGTAAACCATTGTCCAGACACACAGTGAAAGCAGAATCAAAGGATAATGTCTTAGAAAACTGAATGGAGTGTTTTTTACACCCGTGGTTGTGCTTAAATGGGTGCTATGACTTTCAGCTCAGACTGGCACAACCGACACAACACCTATGAGACCAATTTTTTAATATAATAATAATAATATAAATAAACAATAATCCTTAAATGTACCATTATCAACTTTCTAATACATAGATTAATTATACTCAGTGCTGTATAAAAATACTGCTTAAATATGACAGATAACAGATGTTGGTATCATAATTTTGGCTGATAATTTAGAGGTGCTTTAAAGGTGAGTTTCTGTGATCTTAGGAGGTTTAGACTGAGTTTTCCCATCTTTAGTTTTGAAACATCTACATATTTTAACTTCAACTGGGTTTTTATTTATTAAAAAAGTTTTTTCTATATAGTTTTGTAAAATTTCTAAAATGTTTACTATTGAATTCATTTTTAATGGCAACATTTTACATGTATACAAATGTTAAAAAAAAGTCTACACCTTGAATTTTGTACTTTTTAAACAAGCTGTGGTTTGTGTTTTAGATCCAGTTTAAAACAAGGTTTTCACAGACAGCAGCAGAAAGATATAAAAAAAATCCTATAACAGTAGAAATGGCTTCAACCACCAATGAACTTGTTTCAAGCAGAGGATTCAGCGTCTTGAGAAGCAGTCAAGCTCATTTATCTTTTTTCACATTTTGTCATGTAACCGCTAGAGGCATAACAATACATTATTCCATAGCAATGTATCAATTGAATAATTTATACTGTAATTACAATGATGCAAAATGAAATCTTTAGGATTCCCAGGTCATCTATTTCTATAGTGTTTTAATAAAATGAACGCTGTTTTTAGTTAAAATGTTGAGGGGTAACATAAAGGCAGATGACTGGGTTAGATAGGTAAAAGATTCAATCATCCTCACTTATCATTTTAAATTGTAATTTCTAAATAGCAGTTTAACAACCAAGTTTCAACTTTGAATCATGAAGCTGTTGGACCAATTATTTAGATGAAAACGCTTTTGGATCTTAAAAAAATAACTTGTCACATATTAAAGATCTTAGATACACCATCTTGGGACAAATCATCTGTAAAGTACATTACAGAGAACTCTTTCGTTAAAGGTTTCAAATATAGGCGGAAGGTCAGATTATAAAAGGTTATTTCCTTTTGAGAAAAAAACATGTGCAAAAATAAAGATTAAAACAGCGACAATGTATGAATATAGTTTCTCTATTCCAGTGCAGCTATTCTCTGTACCTATTGTCCTGTCTTCATTCTGTTATCAATGAGTTTATGATGGAGGCCTTGCGATGAGTGCTTATGCAAATTAATTTACGTCTTTACTTCTAAAAACAAAGTTACACAACAAATAATTTCCAACAATCCTTACAGGTTAGAAATATTTCAAAAAGCATTTCCCTCCTCTTCGCCTCTCCTTGGCGCTTTCCCTCTGAGGCCAGGTGTGCAGGTTTTCTGCTCTCCTATAACCAAACTTCATCTCTGCTCTTCTGTAAAAACACTCTTCGTTTTCACACGACAGAGGGACCTCCGTCAGTCCTTGGACCCATCGTCCTCTCTGCACCAGCAGAGCATACATAAGGTTCTTCTTGTCCTTGAACTGATATAAAGAGCTTTTTTAGTGCCTCCAATCCACCAGCAGCGGCCACTGAATGAAGATGTGAACATAAAAGACTTTCCGCTCTTTATTCACCCTGGGGTTTTGTGTTTAAAAACACAAAAGAATCTAATTTACTGTTGAATTCAGGTTCAAAATAATAGTTAATTTGAATTGTAAACTTAAAACACAAAAGCACAGCTCTTTCTCCAGCCATGGGGTTTTACATAACAGGCAAAAAATATCCTGCAGAATGTTTTCCATCTTAGGTATATCTTTTATTTGCGTTTTCATAGATTTTAACTCCATTAGCTTGGTGAAATCACATTTTATTGCATGATTCTGATGGGTTTTTTATCATATATCTAAAATATTTTGTATTGACTAGAATATCACAACGCTTTGTGTTGGATTTCATAAAAGAATCTAAGCTATTTTAATAATCTTAAATTTGATATCCATTGTAGGCCTGTGGATGTAACATATAATGAGGTCCAATCAGCACATGAAGAGGAATTTTCTAGCCTATTTTTGGGGATTTTTCACATTGTCCTCTGAAGTAAAAGTACACAAGAAATGAAGAACGATTCATTTTCAAATCGATTTGAAGTCATCTTTTTTTCATAGCAGGATGAGTTCACACTCATATCAATGGAGTCTTCACAAAGAGTACAAATGAAACATATCTGTACAGAATTAATTGTGCAAATCCAGTTTTCAATTTAACACTAGGAGAAATGCAAATGACCAATGTTTGGATGAAACGCATACTAGATACTGTATGAAAGTGGTTGCGAAGTGAAAGAAATTTGTCACATTAGAAAAAAGTGAATATGTGACCCAAATTAAAAAACAACATAGAAGCCGATTGGGTTAAGATTATAATGAGTTCTTGCAAGTCTGAATATACTTTGGTGTCTTAAAAGATAAGAAGGCATTTTATTTAACTTGTGAGTGAGTTAGGTAAAAGAAGGGGAGAATAACATACTGCTGATTTTATTCTCACATTTGTTTTTATTCTGCTGATGTACTGTCAGCAGAAAGAAGCAGAAAGTGCTGGAAAACTTACTGCACTGCAAAAAAGGGGTGTTTAAAATCAAGAAAATAAATCCCAGGGAAAAGCTACTACTGATTTTCTCTGTCGAAGTGGAGATTGTTTTAATAAAAAAGATTTATTGATTTAGGATTTTTAAATTTAGAAATAACCCTATAGGGATCACTTAAAATTAGAAATGACGTATTAAAACAAGATTATTTATCCAACACTTCTAAATAAAACTTGTTTTTTTTCATCTTTCTAGGAACCAAATCATTTGGTGTGCTAAAGAGCAGCACAGGAACATTGCACCCAAAACAGCAGACAATATCGTCCAAAATGAGACTAAACTTTACAATGGTTCTTTATTTCCGAAATAAACTCAATTATCAAATATTCAATATACTCAATACTCAAATATTCAAGCCATATTCACCTATATGATGCCCCTATAATGAGCAGCTACAGCCACAGCACACATCTTGTGGATCTCACTCAAAGTCCTAAATGGACCATATTTGACAAACCTTATATAATCCCTACTCATTTGTCTACCACACCTATTCCTTCCACTTAACTTTGTAGTTATATGCTTGGACACAGATCTCTGTGAAATGACAATGCTCTTTTATGGACTATCCCTTTCCCTCATTGTCTGCAGGGCTACTATCAAGTCAGCATTTGTAGCCTTGATCATGGGGGGCTTTTGTATTGGTTTTCATTAGCTCTAAGCTATAACCCTCTTAATTAGCTTAAATAGTTGGTGTTTAAACTAAACTATTACAGTATATGATAACGTGGCTTCTCCATTTTTTTCAAGAGGTCAGAAAACACAATAACAGCGATCCCATTCAGGCTCATACTGAGTGATATAAATAAAACAAAAAGCAAGAACCCTTTTTACAAACAAGTAATAGCCTTGTGTTGCTATAGTTTGAAATGAGATATTTGCTGCCCTAAAAAATCTTGCCAACCATTGTAGTTAACATGCTGAAGTTCTACTTTAGGTGTTTATAAAAAACTGACGTTGGAGGCTTCTGCAAAATGAAACAGAAAAACAAATGAAACGCTTATTTTCAATAAATATTAATGTGAAAATCCATATCATGATTAAACAGATACTTCCCCCATGAGAAATAATCACCATAAATCGCCGGACATATCATCAGTTTTAAACTAATCCTTTTCATCAGTTGAACAAATGGCAACATAGAATTAAATGAAAGTGGAGAGTCATCCAATGAGGTTGAGAGTAATCTTATTTTACAAGGGAACATAAATCCCTGAGGTGCCAGGATACTTCTGCGCTCTTTCCCTGTAGTTTTAAAGGTTAAGAGCCCCCCTATAAATAAGCTAGGCACCACATTAAGTTTCTGATCAAGAGATGGATAGATGAGGCCCTTGAGCACCGTTGGAATGTGTCATGTTGCATAAATTCCCCGACTAAACTGACAGCGATTACTCCCTAATTAGTCCACAGAGACAAAAGAGACGTGAGGAGGGTGAACCACTTCTGTCAGCTGTAACACAGCAGTGGTGTTGTGATGCTTGGAGCCAAAACCTACTTGTGTCAAAAAAAAGGGATTTATTTGTCTTGTTGTTTGTTTTGTACAAAAAAAAGAAAAAGATTTACTCAGTTTAACTTAACTGGCATTTGATGTCTGATTTTGAGTGATTACAGCATCGTTGACATTATTTTTTTTTTGTCCTATGAGAAGTGTATGCTTGGTTTGACTCTTGGGGAGCCTTGCTTGACTGAGGTCTCATAGCGGTGGTTTGTTTTTAAAAATGTAAGTGTTCATAGAAGTTTTGTTTGAAAATATTTTTCCTTATTCCTCCTGCTGCTGTTTTCGTCTTTCAGCTTTAGTTACCCAAATACTATTCAATAATTTTAGTAAAGCTTCAAACCTTTAATGTAAGACTTTTACACAATTGAGACTTATTAAGATGATATATAGTTTGAAATGTCTAAAATTAAAAAAGTAACAGCAGCAAAGACTAGATGTAATCACCTCAGTTTCCTTGGATAGAAAACTTTTTACCAGTTTTCATAATAAACCAACTTTATTACTGGAGTTTGAGCATATATATTTGTCTTTAAAACTATCAACATGATTTAATTATAGTAACATTTTTGTCATTTATAGATCAGATTAAATTATTTTTCCAAATCCCTTCAAGGAACATATTTTTGCATTATGAATAAACTGAAGTGAATAAAACTCTGAAAAGCATGTTGTTCAGTAATATTATGCCTACATAGTAAATACATTAAAGAATCCCCTTTCAGTGGAACTGCAGCTAAATCACTTGGTTTACATCTCCACATGCTCTGCATATTTAGAGAAGTATTTTTTTTTTAATTTATGGGCTCAGCTGCCACATATTTACGACAGGATTTAGATCTGGATTTTAACTGGGTTTTTGTTCTGCTTTAAGGGGAACATCTGCCCAGGTGTGGCCTCCCAACAACTTTTCCTCCAAGATCATCCTTTGTTTACCTCTTTCAATCAACTTTGACCAGGTTGCATTGAAAGAAGCCACCCAACAGCACAAATACTAGAGTTTTACATACATTCTAAAAACATTACTATTTTTTTTGACTTATCTATTTAGAGTGCTTTCTATGACGTTTTTCCCCCTGCATGCCTTTTAGGAACCAAACAGGACTTTCTTTCAACCTCAGCTTTCTTCTTGCGCTTCAATAAATTTGTGTAGTGCTTCAAAAAAGTTAATGGATTCTTCGTCCCGAGCACAGGATCAACTTTGCAGCTCCTCCACAGTAAGCGGGGACCTCTTGGATGCTCCCGACCAGCCTTTAAACCTCTCCACTTTAACAGGCCTTTGAAAACTTTAAAGAACCACAGTACAGAATAAATTATACACGGGAGCATATATACAGTACTAATTCGGTGACTTTTAAAGTTAACTCCCTCCTCAGCATTTTAAAGTAACAAGGTGTTTTTACAAATTTGAATTTTCTCAAAAACGTTGAAGTTTGTTTGTGTTTTTCATCTTCTTCAAAAATCAAACACTACTTGTGTTGATCTATAATATAAAACCTCCAACAAACTTTTTTGTAGTTTGTGCTTGTAACATACAGAAAAAATTTAATTACCACATGTATTATATTTAAGGCAAGTAATGGTGAAAAATGTATTATTTCCTGCTTATTACTCTAAAAATCAATCAGAAAATTATACTTTTACTCAGGTTTCTTTTTACAACATTAGCAGTGAAAGAAATGTATCAAAATATAAGATGGAAAGAACAACCTTTAATATTTTATCATGTTACCTAAACTGGAGCATAAAAACATCACATTGTAACAAAAGCCTCACAAAATCATGTCTTTGTTGGTGTTGTGTGATAAAATAATGAAGTTTGCTCTCTTTCTAGCTTTTCCATTTAGTTCCAACACAGTGTTAAACTCTGCTTAATTAAATCTGCCCTTAATTAGTCTTGTTCTTTTAAGCTACCCCACAAATGCTTTGAGAAGAATCATACTTCTGATTTTAACTTTGAAAACAAAAACATCATAACACTTAATTGGGTCCTCATTTGCTTTCCCATTCCTTTATTAAGATGAATCTACCCGTGCAGAGAGACTGGTAAATGGAGAAGACCCAGGCACGCTGAGGCTCAGTATCTCATTAATGCACTCGCTCTCTTACATTTCCTCCGACTCCCTTGTGGTGCTATCAGAGGGGCGAATCTGAGCATCTTCCCTGCAGCTCTACATGAGCTCCATCTCCTCGCCTGCACTGTCTGGATGGAAACATGCAACACCCACCGAAGCTCTTCGCTCTCTGTTAGACACTTAGCTGTGGTTAGACGGAAAATCCATACAAAGACTGGGAATGAAAAAGGAGTGAAAAAAAAACTCCTTTGAATGCAGTGTAGCCCATTAGGTTTGCTCAGAGGCAGCAGGATGAAATCCACACAGACTCACTTAGAAGAATAATGATTAATATCGCTCCTCTCATTTTCAGGGGTCTGGGATGACCTTCTTTGTCCGCACAACCCAGTGCGCTGCTGCTGCTGCCAGGTTGAACTATAGCCAGAGGGCACCAAGGGTCCACAGAGGCTCCATGATGGATGTACGGTGCTTATTTATGGAGGAAAACTCTGCTCTGTTGTGTGTCTAGTTTGCTGCACGGTCCAATACATGAGTATGCTTGTGTATCTGCGAGACTTTGACAGGTAAAGGAGTTTGTATGATAAGGTGGGCCTTTGATTCCAAAGCGTGCCACAACCTTGACCTTGCTTCTGGGCAAAAATGGGCCAAACTCTGTGTGTTTCTATGTGTGTGTGGGTCTAGGATGGAAAAGAGAGAGAGAGAGAGCTGTCAGGGTTTTAAAGGCCAGAGGATAGTCTAACCTTGGCAGAGAAAAGACTGGACACCAGCCAGCCTCATCTTCACCTTAATCCCTGAGACTCATAAATCCTTCACCAGGCCCTGCAGAGACTTTGGCATATTTCACTTCATGACCTGATCATATTTCTGATAAATTTTCTCCATTACACCCCAAAAGCACACATTGAATATCACCCCAGTGAATGTTTAGAGCAGTGCATGAATTGGCATTTCCTTCCAATGACTGTGGGTGGCACTATTGAGCCACTGTAGCCTGAGTGGCTGGATCCAGTCATTAATAGATGAAGGCAGTTAAAATCCATGGAACAACAGTGCAATTCACTCATAGTGGGTTGTTGATCCCCAGCTTCCTGCCTCCACCCACCCCTGCAGCTGTGATGGATGTTCTTGCCCGCATAGGTACTTATGAAATGCTTAACAACATGAAACAACAACACATAACAATAATAATCTCATTTGACATCGTTCCTCAAATCTGCCATTTAGACTCTTTAGGTAAAGCATATTAAGAATGACAAACAGAAGGCATTAGTAATATGGACAGAGAAGATGAGAACATTAAATTAGAGAGCTAAAAATAGCATGAATAAAATACAGAATAACACTTAGCTTATAGCTAAGCAGCTAAATACAATACATATAAAAAACTTAATATTATCGATCTATGTATCAGAAAGTTTATTTGGGTTTAAGTAGATGGATGATATTAAAGCTTCTTGTCATACTAAACAGCTCAAACTCATTCAAATTGTTTGGACCATGTCTATGAGCTGAAGCTTTTGGTCTTGACTTTGGACCATTCTAGCATGTGAAGTTAGTTGGTTTAAACTGTTCCATTTCAGTTTAGCCCACATGGTTTGTTTTGTCCTGCTGTTCTCAGGTTCAGTGCTGCCTGTTTTCTGCATGTTTGTAGTGCTTGTTTTGTAGCTGCATTAATCCACTGTGTCCATTTTGAAGTTTTTATTTTCAAATGTTATAAAAGAATGCAGTCACTTTTAGTCATTCTTTGCCACAGCTCATTCACAGTATTAATCCCACTAGTTCTTTGTGTTAGTAATCGCAGACTCCCTGTGAATACTCCCTAGGTTTTTTGAGCCATTGTCTGATCCTCATTTTAATGTCATTTCTGATCCATCAATTTGCTCTTTTTTTCTTTACCTCTGTCCCCTGCTGTTTGCTGTAACTTCTTGTTTTACTTTATTTAATATCCCTGATGAAGCTCTGCCTGCCTCCTGACTGTGTTTGGTTTCAACTTAGCAACGCATTATAAAAGCTTCAAAATACTTATTATGCAGCCTCTAAAAGGTTTTCTAACAAGAACATGTTGCCTTTAGGTCCATTCATTTTCCTGTCAGGTCTGACTGGCTTCTATCTCTACAACAAGATGTTGCAACTACATACTATGCTTCATGGCAGTGATGGTGGATTTCTGGTGTGCAGAGCTAGCTTTCCTCCTTACACAGGCTAAAAGCTTTAGTTTACACAGTCATTCGTGGCAGTTCTTATGACTTCCCAATGTCTGTCTTCTTTAAGTGGATAAAAATGTAAATTAAAGTTAGCCTTACTTTAACAATAAATTATTGGTATTCACCTGAAAGTACTCTTCAAAATTACGCCACATTAGTGAATATGAGAGAAATGTCTTGCCTAGTATAATTATATAGATCCACCCTGGCAGTGAACACATATGCATTATTAATAGCTCCGTATTACAGTGTTCTGCGGGGGAAATGAACAAAGTTCTTCTGTCCTGAAGAAATCGGATATGACAAATATCTTGTTTGTAGCAGAGGCAAATTCTCAGTTCTGACTAATAAAAGCTAGAGAAAGAGAGAGAGAGAGAGCGAGAGAGAGAGAGAGAGAGAGAGAGAGAGAGGGATGGAGGGATAGAGAGAGAGGGGCATTGAGCTTTCTTTCCAAACAGGCAATTTTCCTTTTGCCTTAACCCTTACCATGACCCTACCTCTAACCTCCACCCTGTCCAATACCACAGACAAAGAGCACATATTTCATGTGTTCAATCATTGTCGCTGACATTATGGCCATTGGCAGTGCTGTCAGCTGTGACTATATACTGGCTAACCCTCAGGTCCCCGCAAACACAGCGACAGCAGCCCCCTCAGCCTCCCACAGCGATAGCTGCCTGGGAAATAGAAGTACAGCCGCCCTGTGATCATTCCAGGACCAATCCTGCCTAACAGCTCTGGGCTTTATAGCTTTTGCTGCTTCTGGTGATTCACACTCTGTCATATAGTGCAAGCACAGCTACACCAACGGACAGATTCATGAGTGCACACCTGCTTGCACATAAACACCTGCTTGCAAACACATATCAGCAAGGCTCATATATGGGGAAGCAGACATAACGGGCGTATTCCTGCTTACACAGGGGAATACATATCAGTTTACAGACACAGACTCAGATACATCAAAGCATGTTATTACATACCCACAGTCTTTTTTCATTGTTAGATTACAACGGAATGTTACCTTTTTAGCCTGGGTAACAATGCTGTGGGTTTGGACCTGATCATCATGGAACAGGCTTCACTTTGAGAGGGAAGCAATCAAGAGAGCAGGAGAGAAAGCTTTGTTTGAATGATTACATTAGTTTTTTCCCACAAGGTTGAATCTATTTAGTCCAGATGTGCCAAACAAAGCCAGGGACTTTTACTGATGGAAAAATAACTGAATCCTAGCAGTTGATTTTAAAGCCATTTATACATTTTTACACCCAGATCATATTTGCAATTGGTGTTTATTTATATGGAGGCTTAAAATAACGAATGCATGCGGTGCACTAATTATCTTCCTGTGTGAATCACGTTTGGAGATTTCAACATCTAAAGCATATCTGGACGAAGCAGCTACACAGCTTACAGAAAAGTAAGCCTGTGTAAAAATCTATAAACTAGTCTTCATTTAAACCACAGTTATTTGTGGTTTTCACACAAATCGATGACAACACAGCACCCTTATATTTCAGCTATAAATAATAATTGGCCTCTGTTAAATAACTACCAAATACAGACGGTACAAAGTTTTTAAAACAGTGCTTTCATGAGCAGATAATTAGGCATATATTGTTTTTAAACAAAAGTAGAAGCAGAAGTCTGTATTTGATTTTAAAGGCATTTTAGAAATGTGGGCCCAAGTGAGAAATAACTGGGTTCAAATCTGGGTCAGAGCCTTTTATTGAAGGGATTGCAAGCTTTACGTTGGTTTTCTTTGGGTGTTTCCTTGGACTTTAGTCTAAATATTTACAAAAACAAGTAATTTCTGTCAAATGCAGAGAAAAAAGTTAATCGGAGCAATCGTTTGGAACATTGTCCAGTGACCGACCTCTGTCAAAGGGGTCAGAATCTTGTCTTAGAGGTGATGAATCTATATAAGTAACTTGAATAGTCTTGTGTAACAGACCTGTTTCATATGCTGGATTTTGTGGACTCTCCAGTGGCAGCTCTAATATCTTTCTTTCAGTTATTTTTTGGATTGCTTCATCATGTGTTGGAGTGTTTTTCTGTGTTTTACTGCAATGCCAATCAGCCTCCTACAGCCATTAAATTACTTATCAATTATGCATATGTATGACTAATTGTATGTTTGTGTGACCATAATTAATATCTCTGTTACTACCACTCAACCAAAAATGCGTTAACAAAAACCTGACCCTTCGCACCACCCCCACTTAACGGAAAAGGCAATATCTAAGGATCCTGGAAAACCCACAAAAGTACGTTTTAAGATAATTTGAAGCAAGAATACTATACTTCTAAGCTTCACTATGTAGCCCATTTAGTGATTTAGAGCGTAATTTAAAAAAAAGTTCCAATGTTGAGAGAACCGTGGCAACCAGTGGAGCTTCAGCACTAACCAAAGCCATGGCTAACGTTAGCCGTGTGTGAAGTACCGGTGGCTGAGGCAATTTGTTTTGCTTGTTTATTTTATTATATAAAATGTCCACTTGATTTGTGGTTATCAACTGTGTTAATCATAATTTCCAAACTAAATGAATAATCAATAATTTAATTATTATCTAGACTATTAATAATAGGAGTTGAGATGCAGCTCCAGACGAGCTTTGAAAGTGGTGACGTCACAACTTCGCTTCTGTTCCAATTGACACAGATCTGTCCTTCGTGCTCCTGGTCTCCCTGAGTCCATACTTTCTGTGTTCTTTTCAAGAACGTACTTGCCGAGAACACAAGTCCATACTCTAGTTCTAGTGAATTGAGAAATGGCCACAGTCTCATCATTCTGGTGGCCATTATGAATTACGACCAGCTGATCAAACATCCCTGAACATTCTAAATATCAAAATTACAATTTAATAGCTTTAATGTCAATAAGAATTCATAATGAGAGCTATTTCATTTAACATGACATTAGCCGTTTAAAAGCTCGCTAGCACAAGCTAGTGTTAACTACACCCAGCATTTCCAAGCTAATTGTCACTATGTTAAAGCTATTTGTTTTAGATTGCTTTTACATTTTTTCTCATCTGTTTTATTTGAATAACTATTTTCATTTTGAAGTTAAAACCAAAGGCCAAACGAAAATATAACTGTATTTAACATCAGATTTAGTTAAAATTATATTTTTAAACTTTAACTTCCAGTAAAAAAAGCTTTTGAGATATCCAGGGCTTGTTAATGCGGGTTTTAACTCACAATTTACCTGCCTCTGCATTAGCCCCTCTAACTTATATTTTGGTATCATAAACTAGCCTAGTGTGCTGGGTGAATCCATAACCCACGTATATATTTTCTAAAAGTAACCCAGGGTTTTTATTGGGCCATATTTGACATTTAACATTTAAAGGAAAACTGTATGTTCTGACTAAGTTTCTCTGGAAGTAGTCTTTTCTTAATGGTTAGCAACGCTCTACCAGTCTAGGCTTTTAGTTGCCTGGGTAACCTCACATCGACTTTAAGACCCCATTAAAATCAGAGGAGATGAAACACAAAACACAGATCTGACATAATCCTTCTTAACCTTTACCTTATCCTCTCCTATTTCCTCCAACCTCCTACTTTCCTGCTTCACAGAAAGCGATTCAAATTCACCCATACCTGCTCACCCTTATGAACTTATTCCTTTCCCTCTGTTTCCTGTGCTCAGAGACCGCGATATAACTTCTCACAGCATACCTCTACCTCCATAATCTCTGAGCTCAAGCCCCTCCACTTTTCTCACTCCTTTCTCCCACAGCTCAAATTTTCAGTAATACAGTCCCTTTTACCTTGCGGCGATCTCTTCCTTTTCATCCCCACCCTTCTCCTTCATCCCTAAGCCTTCATATACTCCGTGATGGCGAGGTTGGGCCTTCCCTGTCTATCACACCCAGTTATGACATTTTATTCCCCTCATCCTCTCTACTACCCCCACCTCACCCACCCTCTTGGCCATTTCCCTTTGAATGCCGGCAGGATGAACTGCATAAACAGTTGTATATTTTCACTTGAGCACCGCTGATTGAAGTCCAGCCATGACCGTTGCATAGATTACTCATTATCTCATCCCGGCAGCTGAAGATGAACAGTATCCTTCATATTTGTCTCTTCCTGGATGAAACTGAATGATGCATTTTGATTTGCAACATCAAACCCATGCTGTTGAATTCATACATCTACATTATCTGGCTGCCCTTGGCATGTGTCAGTAGAGACCGCAGTTTACTGTCTAGGAGCGGGCCAACACCATCCTGCCCCGGCCACTGTCATGTTGATGTATGATGTTAAATTACAGCGATAAAAGCCTAATGCTACTACTGTTACTATCCCATCAAATGTATTTAATGCAAAGTGAGAGGAAGACAGGAGGAGCAAGAAGATATACATGATGCATTGCACTCTTCGTTGTATGTGTTATTTTGACTTACGAACCATTCAGCCATCCCCATTCCTTCCGGAGGCCACTACAAGGTAAATTGGATGTATCTACAACTGTCAAAGTGCGGCAGTAGTTTGTGTGCGCGTCCACTGGGATAATAGGATAGCTGCTTGAGTGAACTTTCCTATATCTCTCGGCGCGTTTCTGCCGACATTGTCGGCGGACAGAGTTTCGTCAGATGTTTCAGCTTTGAGCGATGTGCAATTCTCAGTGTAATGACAGAAAAGACTGAGATGACTTTGAAGAGATGGAGGAAAAGGCGAGAGAAGACAGAGGAGGGAATGGCAGGGGTTTGAAGATATGAGGAAAGGCCGACAGAGATGACAGGAAGTCAGGAGGATGGGCGAAAATGGAATATGAGTGAGACAAAGGAGAGACAACTGAAAATACAGGAATATAAGCACACAAAAAAAGCAAGGGGGTGTTGGTGATAAATAAAGAATGACAACCTACTGAAGAGTTTGAAGAGTAGTGGGGATCGTTTTTAGAAGGCAACTTCTTCCTTGGGTGTTAATTCAGAAGAGAAACTCCACAGATGTGATATCACAAGTTAACATGCAAATATAAATTTATTAATTCTTGATTACAGCTGTTTTTAAAGGCATAATAACACTTTTTTTTCAAAAGCACAAATTAAAATAATTGGAATTATATCCCCCTTGTTATGATCTCCTGGTGTTTGAGTTTGGGGTTTGCATCCCTGGTTACCTCTTGCGGTTTACAATCTCTTACTATTTAAGTTAATTAATTTTTAACTTGGTTTTTATCATATCATATTGCTGTGTTGATTTGTCCTGATTATCACAATTTTAACCCTTTCCCACTGGCTGAAAAACCCGTTTAATCCCAGGAAGAATAGGTTTTTAGTGGTTGTGGAAGAGCTCACTGACCTGTTTCAAACCGGGTCAAATGACTCGATAAGACTTGGATTAAAATCGCCTTCAAACGGCTCGGCTCAGATCAGCATACAGGGGGAACAGCAGAGCCTGGTCGACCTGCTAATTTACATGTTATCATTGAGCGCAACATACGGACTTCAACAAACTGCACCAATTGCGTCTGATCTAAGAAGCCAAAACGACTCTGTTTCTGTTCGATAAACATGGTGCAGCTCTGGTGAGACAGATAAAAGAGTGAAACAATAAAGCACACTCACTAATTCCTGGTTTTCCTCAATGTTGCTCTCCATTGTTTGCTTTCTGGACTTCTTTTGCACTGGTGACATCATCAATGCTTAACCAGCGTAACCCTTTTTTGTTATTGTTGTTCCTTAGAAAGTATATCTGCCCACAACATGTCTGTGCCAAGCCATGACTCTTTCCCTGCTTTTTTTGTCAAACCTAAGACCTGATGAGTTTATTCCTTGGACCTGAAACCTGACACATTTATTCATGAGATCTGACAACCTTTTTCCTAACCTGACAACTTTTTTTTTACCTGAGATCTGACACCTGACATTTTCTTTTTCTGACCTGACAACGTTTTTCCTGAAATCTGACACATCTTTTTCTTCTTTGAGCTGAGAGCTAACAACTTTTTTCCTTAAACCTGACAACTTTTTTCATGAGATTTGAAGATATCTGAAAGTGTACATCATATAAGATTCTGTTTCCAGTTCAACAACTCAACTGGGCTTCATTATTAGCTTTTCATCATTAGGTTCCATATGATCTACCCAACCTACTATATTTATTTATGATTGAATAACACTCTAAATAACAAGGTGTGAAACTTCCTATATGAATTAACTGGCACTAATTGGACTGTTTAATTGAAATATTATTTTAACCTTACTGGTCTCTAGACAATTGCAAATAAAATTATCATGTTTATCTTGCAAAGTGTCTTAAAATTATAAGTTTAGCGTGATAGAAACTGATATTGATTGAATTGACATGTTTTGTCTTGTTTCAAATGACACAACATGAGATGAAGGTCTTCAATAGTTAAAAACATTATGTGAGGTTGTAATGTCAGTCCTGACTCAAGAAATCCTCTGCCTTTGATATTCATTACTAGGTGAGTGATTCAGATTAACTGGGGGAAAGCATGTCAGATTATCTTCTAAACTAAGCTAAGCTCTTATGTTTATCAACGTATTCATAACAATTATACAAATTAAGCTTTCAATCAAGGTGCATACAGTGTTTGCAGTGGAATGTCAAGACTCTTTTTGCTTTGTCAATAACTACAGTTTCTTACCATTGTTCTTACCATTGGTAACATTGGTTGCCTGAATTCAGAAAGTCATTAAAAATAAATAACCTAATATATGCAGTTTTGATGTAACTTATATCTGTTTCATAGAGCATGAATCTATAGGTGGAAAATTTAGTTATATTTTCTTAGCTATATTTTTTTGGGCTTTTTCTGTACCTGCCTTAGTCTTATGACCGCTTTTTAAAGGTCTTAGTCTCGTCATGTACTTGGTCTTGCATCGGTCTTGGTCACTGAGAACTCATGATTTTATTATAAAACCAATTAAGACCACAGTGTAGTAAAGTGATTAGATGTATCTGTTAATATCAATTTTGTTTGTGGTGTATAATTCAGTTCCGGAAATCCAAGCAATAACCCAACTCACTGTGGTCAAAATTTCCCACAGGGATATCCAGATAAGGAGAACATTTGTTGATCACAACATTAACATTTTTAGTTTTTTTAAAATTTTTCCTTTGGTAGAAAGTGATAAATCAATCATTGGATTATTTGGTTAAATAAATTTGATTAGATAACAGGTAGGCTGACAGTATGACACTTTATCCTTTTCTATCACTTAAACAGTTCATTGGTAAAGAATATTTGATAATAGGCTAATTGCAGACTAATGTAAAAGGAGCAATTAACAGAAATGAACACTGGCTGATGGAAAGCTCCAGAAAACCTTATTCACATTCAAATGAACACATATGATTAATTTTTTTTTTAAACTCTGAACTGGCCAATTCTGAAATGCATTTATTTCTTTACAACTTCTGCAGGACTTAATTGTGAGAGTGTGAGCACAAACTCTCCAACCTCAGCTACTTCCCTCTGCTCTTCCATCGAGACACTGAAGTATTTTCAAACCATGTAATCTCTTCTTTGAGTTCAGGGTGAGCCTCAAGGCTTCTTTCCTAGAAGCTTTTTAAAGAACATAATTGACAGACTAAATCAGTTTTTTTCTTTTCTGTCAGAAAAACACTGACTTAAGTCTGAGACAAATGGTCGCAGTTTTTATCAAGCGATTATTTCAAAAGCCATTAACAACTAACAATGGTGATCTGAAGAAACTAAAATCTCTTAAGTTCAGCATGAAAAGTTCCCAGGTTCACTTGTCATTACCCTATCCAAGAATCTCAAGCAAGGTAGATGGTCTGAACTGCTCCCAGGAATATCGCTGCAAACAAAGGTTAGATCTTTCCACAACTCAACTCCCTCTTTACTGTTTGTCCCTCTGAGAAAACCCAAATCCAAACCCTGCCTCCAATCCAGATTGACTCCAAAGAGGAAAATAGTGCATGAACTATGCTTCAAGAAAAGCTTGTCCATATCTAGCTTTCGCCAATCTCCAGCACAAACTCTGGCTCTGTCCCCACCAATTGGACACAGAAACACAATAGACTGAAAAGCAAGCACGGCTGACTCAGTTAATAGGGTTTTTATACCAAAAGGACACTGTAACCAGGAAAAAAGTAAAAAATTCATCAGGTAAAGGGCATGGTTAAAAAACAGGGTATGATAGAAACAGAAGAAGCAGAGTTACGTTTAGCAGGTCAGAAATCCAGACTAAAACCAGGTAATACATGAGAGAACTGAAGAAATAACAAGGCTGGTGGTCCATCACTGCCAACCCAGACACAACAAGTTGACACTCTTAATTCAATTAAGTCTATATGCCATGTTCACAAATGAGGAGAAGCCAAGACAACTCATGTAAACACATAAGAGGCAAAGTCAAGGAAACACAGATGTCAGGAAACACACAAGATATGGAAGTTGCTGGAATGAGAAACTAAATGATGAAAAAAAAGAAAATAAGCTAAACTCAATAAGAAAGTCATGGAAATAAAACATTTTAAGCTAGCAGTAATAGATTTGAAAGGGGCAATTACACATACAAGAACACTGATTCAAAGATAATGGAAGTTGAAAACATGTCAAACGACAGGGGGAGTCAACCGGGTCATTTGTCCTGGGCCCACGGCAGAGGGGATATACGATGAACCAGCCTCCTACATCTATGGCCAATAAAATGTTTTTTTCATAATCTTTTTCAAAACAATGTTTGCAAACAAATACTTTTCCCAATTGTTACTTTTTTCCATTTTTACACTGAGAATTAGGGAAACACTCCCACTTGCCATGGTTATGCCACGGATGCAACATTATTATAGTTTATCATCTATCTAATCTGAGATCAAGTTACACCCAAAATAAGCATAAACCTTAAAATTTAAATTTATAATTATTTTCATTTCTTTAAAACGTTTACATTTGAAACTCAGACAGGAGTCTCCACGAAAATACTGAGTTAATGTAAGTGAGATACCGTATTAATAAAAACTGTGTTGTTGTTTTTTACATTTTATGAAAGAAAATGATTTACAATGCTCCTGAGATTCAGTGGAAAAAATATCTAATGGCATTACAGTGCATTAAACCTTGCTTCTAACTGTTCACCGGTTTCACACATATTTTTTGTGATATTTGTGGCAATGAGCTCCCAATCTTTTAGGTTCTCTCCTTTACCCTAATCTTTTGCTCTCTCCACAGCTTTTCCATAAGATTCAGTCCTGGACTACAGCCATGCCACTCCAAGATGTTATTATTTCTTCCACTCATAAGGAATACAATTATAAAATGAATCCATTAAACTTAATCTTTCTTTAGGTCATTTGGGAATCTAATTGAATAGTTAGATTCCAACATCTTTAGGAGTTTACAGCAGTGGTTTATATGAACTAATACAGTAAGTTTTTAGTCCTCTCACTACAAAATGTATTTATTTTCTGGGGGAAACCTTAAGTATGTCCGAAAATTCCCCAAATATAGTCCATGTGGTTTTGGAAGATTAATGTTCATACTTGTTTGCTCTGAGCATGGCTTAATGTTCATGCATTTTCTGAATTTATTACTAAGATTGGCATCAAAAATAACCCCAACAAAATATCTCTCAGACAAAAAACCCTGATGTTTCTCAATGAAGGCAGCAATGTACACACATTCACCAAACAGGCCACTTAATGATCCCTTTCCACGGTAATTTGATATTGGTTCTATTAGTGTTGCAGCTAATTGCTTTATTGTATGTAATGCAATTTCCTTTGCAGCATGTTAAATACAGGATGCTTCAGTGTGCTTGTGCATGTGTGTGGCTCTGCTCTACAGCAGTGGAGACTGCTTCTTAATGGTCTTTTTTTTTAAACTTGCTGGATGTGTGATGGGTCTGTGAGGCAGACAGGTGCTGAATACCAATAAGGAGAGCGGTTTCCATAGGAATGACTTTATCCGTCCACCAGGCTGCTGGCTCACAAATCAACCTCTCCCTCAGTGTAATTTCAATTTTATGAGCTCGGTCAGAATGAAAGTTCAGAAACAATATTGTCTGAGCAATTACTATGATTTGGATAATAATGAGGTTTGAAAACAGATATGTTTTATGAAGGTAATATTACAGATGAACATTTGGCTGGTGTGGACTTGTACACATTCAGTACTTGGGTACGAGTTGGTTTGATGATAAATACAGCAACTTGTAAAAGTATTAAAACACCCAAAATGTTTTTTGTCACATTTTCTCACATGAAAACAAATAATGAATTCACTTTACTGGGATTTCCTGTTATATACCAACGCAAATCAGTGCACTATTGAGAAGTGGGCAGAAAAGAATACATGCATTAAAAATATTTATTTTTTCTGATAAAACTCACTAAAATTGTGGTGTGCATATGTATGCATCAGTTAAATCCAGAGCAAGCAGTTGCCTTAGTTTGGTTATTTAAACAAAGTTTATCTATGTGTGAGTAAAGCTAAGCTTAAATACAGCTATTCTGTGAACTCCTCGGAGATTATTATGGATAACTGATAATGAACAAATGTTTAAAAAGTTTAAAGAGAAAGCTTTGGTAAAGTTTAAATCATGGTTAGTTTATAAAACAATAATGGCAACATCACACAGAGCACTGCTAATGCGTTCATCTAAAAAATGAAGGGATACGACACAGATGCAAAGCTGCAGACACCATGTTGTTCATCTAATATGCTGCAAAGATCAGTTTTCTGCTGGCTATTTAGGGATACAACTATCATAAAAAAGATATTCTGGTCAAATATCACCAAGGTAAAGTGTTTTGCTCTCATGCAAAAGCTAGTTGTGATATAAAACTGCCACTGGTGGTGGTGGTAGCATCACACCGTCAGAATGTATGATTTTGCTGGGACAAGGACAGGACTGAATAGAAGAAAGCTAAAAAGCAAAACTAGAAGACAAGCCACTAGAACAGGACTGGGCAATTCCGGTCCCTGAGGGCTGGTGTCCTGCAACATTTAGATTTGCCTTTGGTTCAACACCTGAATCAAGTAATTAGATGACTGAACGGACTCAGGATGAACTGAGTGCATACTGAGGTAACTCAGTCATTTGATTCAGGTGTATTGGACCAAGGGTGAATCTAAAAGTTGCAGAATGCCGGCCCTCAGGAACTGGAAATGCCCACTACTGTGTTAGAGGTTGCAAAGGACTTGAGATTTCCTCTTCCAGCAAGACAACAACCATAAACACACAGCCAAAGGTTAGACAGACTAATTCAGATCAAGGAATTGTTTTTAATTAGACACAATGGTCTAGTCAAAGTCAGAACATCAATGCAATTGAGAATTGGCAGTAGGATTTGAAAGTTGCTGTTTACAAATACTATCTAACATGACTATGGGAGAGATAAATGGAAATTTTGTGCATGGTGTGCCTGGTTATGAATGCTTCTTATGGAGGCTCCCATGGAGGTGGGCGTGTGCATCACAGACGTAAGGGTAAAGGTCGCACTCACCCGTCTCCACTGATGAGAGTCTAAGTGTGGCTGCCGTAATTTTGTTTGAACGCTTCAGTTCACAATTTCTCGTTGCAGTATTCACTTGTCTTCCATGTATTATTAACGATTTCACATTTTTTACTATTCATTCCTGCTGCACTATCATAGCTTTGGATGATGTTAATAAACAACAAAAAGCATTCTGGATGTCGACATATCTGTAACAATAATCTAAGCGCATCACAAATAGAACAAACAAGGATCCGGCCCAGCTCTCAGCGGCTAAAAGAACAAGGTTGGAAGCTGCAATAATGACTTTTTACTAAGTAAATTTCAAACAACTTTAGTCTCAAGATGTGCAAAGCTGGGATAGACAATCCTTTATTCCAACCTTAGAAATAAATGCTGCTTAGTATCAGTTTACATACGTTGGTGTTTTGGCTTTTAAAGTAAGAAAATAAGTGGAGTAAGTAAAAGTAATATTAATATGTTCAAAAGGGGGTCAAATACTTCAATCACTGTTCATTTCACAACTGATGCTATCATAAAATTATTATGGAGATAACAGAGAAATGCTTCAGCTAATTCCTTTCCAGCTTCCTTTTGGAACTGTTCTTGCATGTAAAGGATTTCTTATTTAAAAGGTGAAATAAAATGATTGACACTCTGTGAGGAAAAAAAACTGTTCTGACTCAGAAAAGCATGACATACAGGTGCTTGTAAGTAACTACTCTGAATGAGTGCACAGTATTGTTGGTCATGTGGGAGACTGCTCAAGCAGAGAGATGCAGTGCCATCGGAGAGTCAACAAAAACCCCCAACACAGAGACTTTATTAAAGACTCGACAGGTGATGGAGGTCCTGGAGAGATCGGCTCTATCGACTGAGGCTCACACACACACATACACAAACACACACAGTTATACAATTCTCTATCTCTCTGTCTCCCTTCACACTCATTGATTGCTGTCATTCTGTAATAACCTCTCTGTCCCACCAATTCCATCCTCTGACTGCCATCGTCTCTCCTTCCCCTTCCCTATTCTCCTCTGAATGTCCTTTACTTTCTTCCTTCACATCTCCCTGAGCCAGAGGTGGCTATTCTTCTTCTCTACATGCTTTGGTCTTCAGTCACCTTCCACTGCTCTTATATCCCCCCTTTCTACTCTTTGTGATTCTTATCCCCTTTGCTCTACCTTTAAACTTTCCAACCTCTCCCACTCTTCCTTCATTTTCTCTTTTTTTTCGTATGGCCTTTTCTAC